>VZRJ01013153.1:783378-897153 GCA_013397565.1 Ptilonorhynchus violaceus | reverse complement strand
CGGGCGCCGGGCTGCCCTGCACGCACCTGCACGTCCCCACGCCGCGCCGCTACAAGCGCCCGGGGCTGCCCCGCGCCACCGAGCAACGCAACGCCGGCCTGGCCTGGCTGCGGCAGCGGCACCAGCACCTGCCGCCCCCGCAGCCCGGCGTGCTCTTCTTCGCCGACGACGACAACACCTACAGCCTGGAGCTGTTCCAGGAGGTGCGTCCGGGACAGGGGGGCGCGCGCGGCCGCGACGCTCCACCGCTTCCCCATCCCCGCTTCCCTCCCGCCTCTCTACCCCTCGGGCAGCTGCCGTTTCCCCGCCTTAAACTCCCGCGCGGGGCTGCTCCCCATCCCGGCTTTGCGGTTCGCTCGCTGCCTCTTACCCGAAAACTCCGGGCACGGGGGAGTCAAGCCCGCTCCCCGGCGCGGAGACCTTGCAGCGCCCGTCCCTCACCCGGGCTCCTCAGGGCTGCCTCTGTGTGACCATCCCTCTCTTGATTTCAAGTTTCTTGTCACTCCACTCCACAATCCCCACAACTTTCTACTGCTGTTTTCTCGCTTTCCTGCCGAGAGAGGCAAGCTTAAGGTTTATGTAAGGGATCCCGTGTTTTTTTAAAAACTGGGATGAAAAATGCTCTTTGATAGTTGTTTTTTCAGGCTGCATCCCTCTCCCTGTAGGGCAAACTCGCACCAGGAGTCGCCATCCTTCATGGTTTTTTTCTTGGCGCTAATGAATTAATCCAGAGCTGCCTTCTTCACGTGGAGTTGCCTTTTTGAAGCTTTTCATTCTTAAAAGCAGCAAGTCGTTTGTGTAACGACTGAACACCCTTTCAGGAGTCTCTTTTGTGAAAGGACCTGGTTTTGTCTTTATTGCCTCCCGTTGGTGAAGGGCTTTGTTTCATTTCGGTGGGAACTGGCAAGCCCTCGGGGCAGAGGGTATGCCGCTTTCTCTCTGGGTTCCCCCTGGCAGGAAGGAGGGTGTTTAATAAGTGGACATAAAACAGCAGAAAAAAGATCACGTATATCTTCTGTGACAGCTAGGAGAGTAACCTTGGCAGGGAAATGAGGGAGGGAAACAGAAAAGTAAGTTGGCAGCACAGGACTTCAGACGTACTGTGGTCTGTGTCTTCTGCTGGTGGACTGAACTGTAGTTAGAGGTGCACACCCATGTCCTGCCGAGCAGTGTGCTTCCTCGTGTGCTTCGCAGTCAGCCAGTTAAAATGAACGTGATACACAGAAATGTGAAGTGCACGCAATTCCCTAGAGAAAGCTGGTTTAGAAATGCTTGGGTTCGTTTGTGTTTAGGTTCGTAATGCATCCCTTTCCATTAGCAGTGCGTGGGTAGGTGCAGGGTCCCCATTCAGCAGGGATGCCCTACTTCTTTTGCCCACTTGGCATTCAGCATTGAAGGTGCTAATTTAAGGACCTTTGCCTGGAGGCTAAACCTTTGTTGCAATTGATTTTTTTTAAATTCTCACAGCTGTGCTTTGTGCATTATAATGCGGAGTAATTCCACATACCTATCTTTGATGTGATGGGAGTGCTCACATATATTTGCAGATACAAGGCTAATTTGATTGAATCATAGAGAGTCTGGTAATTGAAAGTATACTTTGACACAATGAGTAGTGTGGGACAAAAGGTATTTAGAGACAAATATCTTCTTTTTTCTTTTTAATTTTTTCTTTTTAATTTGGGTATCAACATTAGGGACAAGCTAAAGGAAGAGTATTGGCAGGTGTTTCATTTGAGTGCTCCACAGCTACTGAAAAGGAGTCCAGTCACGCTTATTCTTTTATAATTTCTATCATTATTCTACTAATTGCTGTGAATGATGAAACAGAAAGGTACAAATTACCTCTCTAATCAGCTAGGAGGTTCAGGAAAAAGTAGGGGGATAAAGCTGTCTGAAGGGTTAACCTTGAAAATTGCAAGCATAACAGGTAACCTGTGTTTCCTCTTGCTAACAAGAATTGTAACCTCCAGCATGAACCTCTGCATCCCTAAGACTTCTTTTTCACCTGCATTCAGCTGCTGGAAAAGAGGTGTTTATCCTGAGCCTTGTGTTCACTGGCAGACACGCATGCATGAATGAGTTTTCCCTGAGAAATGGGGTACTTGGAAAGCTCAGTTACAGTAGCAGAGAAGGAGGTTTTGCTTCAGTTACCACTGCAAGTTCCCATGACTGTTTTTTGGGGTCACTAACAAGCTGTTGGCAGGGTCTCTGGGATGCCACTGGCAGTAACATGGGGAATGCCTGGCCGACCTGGCAAAGTCAATGGAAGTCCATTGGCAGGCTCTGCCAACGGGGTGTGCCTTTACTTGTGGGAGGTTACATTTAGGTTACTTTTCAGTCGAGGCACTGCTAGAGTGCTGGTTGCTTTTTGACTTGATAAATACTATGTATTCATGGATTCTGGCTTGACAGCTCTGTGGTAAATCCTGATCTCTCCATCAGGAATTGATTGATTTATGAGCGTAAGCTGTACTTGTCTTCTCCAAGCATGAAGAGAACAGCTTCAGAAGGTATTGTCTGCAGATGAAATCTGGTAGTAATTCCTGTTATGAAAATGGTGGTAACTATACCTGACAGGGAGTTTTTTCAGTTTGTTGACCTGCCAGGAACAATTCTCCAGACCTGCAGTTGCTTAATCCTGAAGGAGGTCTGATAAACTGTAGTCTGCTCACTGAGAGGCGTAGTTTAAATGTAGGAGGATGAGCCAGGAGCTCTGAATTCTCATCCTACCACCATCCTGTGCTGGCTGTTTGACTTCCAGCATGTCGCAGGCACAAGGGCCTGTAGGTCCCACAGTGCCAGCAGCAACGTGTGCAAGCATCTGCCTGCTTATGAAATAGCAGGTCTGTCTTCTTTGTAATGGCTTGCTTCTGAGTCAAAGCTGGTTTCAGTAACAGCAGTGAAGGCTTGAGGACATGGGAACCAAAGCTAGTTAGGACTGGAAGACCAGCAGGAGAGAAACATTGGCGTTAGGGATATGTTTTGCTCAGAGGTCAAAAAAGCAGGACCGCAGAGCAGAAGGCAACCCAGGGATCTGCATGTCGGTGAAAGGTTGTGTTTAAGGCAGCTCTTTTGCTGTGGGTTTCCCCAGTGTCCTTACAGAAGATGGAGCCTTTTAACAAAGCAAGGTCAGCAAAGGCTTTACTGTGAGTTGTAGTGTGTAAACCGTAGGGTCACAATCAAAAAGGAGCATGCTTTGACATGGAATGCAATGGGATACTTCTGAGAGCTTTTGATGAAGAAATTCTAATTTCTGTCCAAAGTACTTCTGCCTGATACTTATAGGAATGAGTACTTTATATTTGATGTGGAGTGAGCTGGGCCCAGTACACCTAGGCAAAGTGTGTTTCATGGAAATCAGGAGAAAAATCCCCCAGCTTACAGTAGTCTGGAAAATGTCACCTTTTGTAGTAAATCTGGAACCCTTGGGTGCTCTTTATGATTATCTTTTTTCCTAACACCTATGATGGCATGTGGGTGTATATGTCAGTTTTTGGCAAAACTATGTCCTCAAAGTCAAACTGGGCAGGGTCTGAGCAGGTTTAGTTGTCCTTTTTAGAATAAGGTGGAGAGCCTGATTTGTCTTTCTGCTGCTACAGCATTGGCTCAGTTGAGCTTTTTTTTAGGAAAGGTTCACCTTCCATGGAAAAGCTGCAGGGAAAGAAGCAATTTGTTCAGTGATTATGAAATTTTTTAGAGTACTGAATGGGGCTGCAGCAATGATGAAGAAATATCTCCAGGAGTGGAGGTGTGGCTTTTAAGTTACTCTCAACTCTTTCTGCTGGAGAGTGTAGTGGTGGTCAAGTGAAAAATCATGCCTGGGGTTCTGGTATATTGTATTTTGACATTTGTTATTTTGGGATCCAGACCTCAGAAATAATTAATGTATTTTCTGCCCGGGTATGGTCTATTCACCTGGAGGTGTCCTGCATCTCTCCATTGAAAACAAGTGTGCTTTCTGAAAATATCTGTTATCAGTTAAAATTCAGCCTGCAGTCATAAAAAAGCCATTGAGGGGCCTGAAATCCCAACTACTATATTTAAGATGTTTTACAGATGTTTCTACATGAGTCACCATAATTTCTATTTTTTACCATAGGCTGTTCTTTTTGGAGTGACTATCTTATAGTTTCTGGTGCATTTGTGCTTCATCTTACTCCTGAATGCAAGTTATTGTAATATTGTGACTGATGCCTAGCAACTGCAGATTTCACATTTTCTTTTCTGGAAGTTTAAAAACCTTAGATAAAGCTGGCATTCCACCTTCACAGAGAGATTTTAAAAACAGGATTAACCCAAGCACTGGAAACTGAAGATAGACAGCTAAGTTCCACTTCCCTGAACTCGTCACATAATTCATGTGTTTCTATGTCTCAGGCTTTTTCTCTGCTCTTTCCATATTTTGAGCAGTTGGCCAAAGGCCACCACTTCCTTGGTTCATGTATGGATATGCATGCAAATTGAAGAGATTAGTGTTGGAGATCCACTCTGCTGTTGATTGTGCAGACTGCCCTGAAACCTTTGAAGGTGAGGGGTGAGCAGCTTAAGAAGTACAAGAAAGAGGAGTAAAGGTCTTCAATATCTGTGAGAAAGTGAGCTTGCTGCATTCAAATATGCATTGAGTTTTAGAGATTCCTATCTAGGTTATATCTGTCACCTTTGCCTGTATTTTGTTCAGACACCTAAACTGAGATATATTTGAAATTAAAATGCTCGTATCTAAAACTATGCTCTGCCTCCCTGCCACACCCAGGCTTCTGGTCATTGGTGTCCAAAACTTCACAGCAATATTTGCTGGGTGCCAACAGCATGCAAGTGTGGCATATTCCACTGTCGTGTCTGAGTGCAAGTAGAGGATTTGCAGACTGGATGTCCTTAGAGAAATCCACACTCTAAGGTGTGATCTGGATACAGCCTTGCAGCACGAAATTCAGAGTAGATCACAGCCCTAATTGTGACTTCTAAGGGGTAAAGAACTCCAACCCAGGCTTCAGTAGCTTAGCCGTTACTCCTATTGTCCACTGAGTTGTGGATCAGAATTCAATTTGCTGTAGCTGTTGGCTGCACAAGAATGCCCTGAATGTGATGGTAGAGTTGAAGCTGGAAAGGAGGTGTGAGGACAGAGCTCATCCTGCTGTCCTTAAGTTGACGTAGCCTTTACAGGTAGTACAAGATTCACAGAGCCACAGATTCAGACTGAAAGCATTTTCTTGTGTCCCTGCCCTTCCCCATCAAAAGGTATGTGTGAAGGTGGCAGATATTCTAATGGCTTTTAAAAGTCATTTCAGTTGCCTAAAAAAATAATTCGTTGTTATTAAAAATAGAACAGAAATACTTGCAGGCATTGCATGTCACACAGGCTTCAGTTTTCCTGTGATCATCTTTGTAAAATATTTTGAGGGGAACTCAAAAATTGCATTATAGAAGAGGTGAATATTTACTATTTATTCCAGCTTTGACTAGGGAAGGGTTAGTGTTCCTTCAATAACATTTACATAACTGTCCTAATAATCTCTGTACACTGTATTAAGCTAACTTCTGTGTATTTTTAATTGATAGATTTATGCAAAATATTTAAAAGTAGTATAAGTGAATCTCTTTATCTTTGAAAACATGAAAATCTTTCATTCTATCTCTTGGAGCTGGTTGGAAAAATCAGATTTTTTTGCTATAGTCTTAAAAATAACGTTCAGTAGTCTAGACAGAATTAAATATTAGCTGGCAGTCATTAGTTATTTTCTTCAGAATACAAAGTGATCCAAATATGAGTTAGCAGTGCATTAAATACCTTTCTAGTATATAAATGATTTAGGAGTACATGACAGATTTTAAATGCACACTGACATTCTTCTTCCGCATAGACATGTAATACCTATGCTAAAGAGGCTGGATTAGAAAAGACTGGCAGAGAATGAAACAGCTCGAAAATGAGAGGCAACAGTGACAAAAAAAAGGGGGAGCTATTTGAAACAGGTTTATTGGAGAGACTCTGGGTTACAAAGTACCAAGTACTCTCTGTTTCTGCACTGACAGCACTGGTCTTACCTGTGAAACTGATACTGTTACTATGAAATTAATTACACAAGGTCAGCAGCTCTTCAGAGGTACCCTGAACACAACCCAGTAGAACGACAGGGAGTAAAATGACAAAACCAGTAAGTAGAAGGGCCCAGAAGTAAAATGAGTAGCAAGTGGTCTGGAAGTTGTCCCAGTCCAGAGGAATTGGCTCCTACTGCTTTAGTTAAATTTCGTACAGTTTTCTTCTGTAGGGAAGCAATATTGACATTTGTGCCCAAGGATGCTGGTATAATTTAAAAACATTAATCATTGTACCCTATATATAAAATATTGCAGGAGAAAAGGGGGAATTAATCTGTCCTCTGCAATGTAGATTGTGTACAAAACAGCAGAGGAGGTTTAAAGCAGATGCTTGCAAAGAAGGCTTTCTAGTAGGGAGGACAGTGAAGCAGATCACCCGAGACGGTTGCAGAGCAGGCTAGATCAATGACTGACAATTTTTTTGATTTGTAGACCCTTTCTACAGGTTTTCCCATGGAGAATACTCTCTTCAGTCAAGTTTGCCAACAACAAACTTGCTTTTTGAAGTTCCTGACCCCTAAGTGTCACAGTCCCCGAACCACAAAACCCACTGGCACAGGTTTTCTATGCCTCAGTACCTCCTTTGAAATGATGGTAAGTGGGGGCAGGAGCTCTGTCCAAAGCCTCAGCAGACAGGCATGGCATCGCTGCTGATCTGTCCAGCTCACTTGTAGTGCTCTCACATAAGTTTGGTTGAAGCAGAATTTGACTTGAAATGACCTGTGAGTAATGCAGAGAACTGATAGGGAACCTGGCTGTGCTTATGCTTTAACCTGTAAAATTTTGTCCTGAGGAAGTGTTGTAGTGAAGGAGCTCTAGATCCTGTCTTTGGTAATAATAAATCAGAATTTTGCATAGAAATCCGCTGGAGTGTCACTGGGATGGGCAGGGATGTGGGGTAGTATGGTGAGCCTAGATGCAAACCTGTAGCCTGACCAGGACAGATCATGAATCACATGGGGCTGGAAATGACAGGGAGAAAAAAGCTTACTTGGTGTGGCAGCAGATTTGCCCTTGCAGAGAGCTTTGAATCCCAAATAGAAACGCATTGACAGCATGCTGCAAAAACACTAGGATCATGTTCCAGTCTGGAAGCCTTTTCACTGCAGGAAGTACAACCATGTTTCCTTTTCTCTGTCATTTGCCTTCATTCCCCTTGGGCTTTTGTATTTTGTTACTGGCTTGGTATCTTCCCTATCTATCAGTCCAGCACATCCCATTAAGCAGCTTTTCTTGATTGACTAACGAGATGCTATATTTGGCAATGCTTTTATCACTGTCTTTTATTGCTCAGTTACATTTTCTGCATTTTCACTTGCTATTCTTCAGTGATTATTCTGTTGTTACTGTATCTACTGTTATATGCCCATCACCTCACTGGCATTTCTTCGGTCAGTTGTTACTCGTCTCTCCTGTCATATCCTTGCCCAACCCCTCCCAGTTCTCCTCCCCTCCTACTTCATTCAGGTTTGTTCTACCATCTTCCCCCATCTAGTACATCACTCTCTTTCTACGCCCAAGGCCCGCCTTCAAAAAGTAAATAGAGGACAAAAGCATTTCCACCAAAAGTATTTCTACCTTAAGAGAGCTGTCCAAGCCAGGCAGGATGAATCATGTCGGTGGGTTCCTATCTCTGTTCATTAACTATAGAAGTCTAACTAGGACAGAGCAGATGCTTAACTTGCAGAGAGTGAAGTGTAAGTAAGGTGAATACCATTCATGTAAGCTACTAGGACTTAAAATGCTGAGTATTAACACAGCGTGCGCTACCGCTGTCATTACAATGACAGATAGAAGAGTCATTTAGGAAGCTGTTTGTAAGTCATAGGATTTTTGGCAGTTGTTTAACCCATGGCACTAAAGCTATTCAGAATTAACGCATTTTTGAATCTCTTTTTTGTGTCCCAATGATTAGCAGCATAAAATTCCAGGTGCAAGCTGGCCTTTCAATCCAAATAATAGCTTTTTCTCCATCATACATAAATACAGCCTTCACATATCAGTATGTTAACTGCAGTAATGCTATTCTCAGAAGATTAAAAGAAATATTCTTACTTTCATCTGCCTAGCATATCCTGAGGCTGTGAGGTATTTCAGAATTAGCATAAATACTGGTCTAGATGTGCTCTTTCAGCTTTTACTTAAAGGAATTGCTGTATTCTTGACACCTGCTTATTTTGTTCTCCAAAAATACAACCTGTGAGAAAAAAGAAACCCAAGGACAAAAGGAAGAGCTCTGTAAGGGGTTACTTCCTTCTGATATGTGGTGGCTTTACTGACATAACTCCTAGACACTGAGATTGACCCAAGACTACTAATTTAAAACTTCCTGGGTCATTTCATGCTGGTTTTATGAGGTCAGTGAGATCCTTTTCACTGACAAGATTTTCTAACACACTGTACTTGGTAAAGTATTAATGTAAATGTCTGGTTCTGCCAGCATAGATGCTGAGGCCACTATTTAGCCAGTTCGGAAGTCCTGTGTGACCTGGCTCACTTTGCAGGACAGCTGCCCAAACTTTTACTGTGCATGGAAGCAGGGCATGGGTGCACTGTGCACTGGCCACTCTCTTGCAGCCTTGTCTTCTGGCATTTTGAGTTTACTGTAGGTACAAACAGGGTGGCCAAAGTGCTGCATTTCTGAACACTAATAATTTGTTCAGGCATCCATACCCTCCTGGAGGTATTAATGGCACCACGTCCTTTTATCCTGTGGCATTTACTGGTGTAGCACAGTTGGGTGTACGTGGCTTGATGGTTCTCTTGAAAACTTACTGGGAGCTTTGTAGGCATGCCCAACAGGATGCTGGCCTTATGTCCATGTCTGATATGTTTGGATGTTAATATAAATATGCTGTTAGCAAAATATGCAAAAGAGATGTATCATTAAAATCAGAGCTAAAAGATCTTCATGAGAAGGTTTAGCCGATGTCCTATCCATTAACTATTAAGCCGATTAACTATCCAAATAGTTAATTGCTAACTCTGCATTTCCTATATGGAGGAGTGGGAGAGATTCGAAAATTAAACTTAAGCAGGGAGAACAGTTCCAGATAAATGCATTTAACACTAACCTTAGAAAGATTCATGGCAGTGTCTCACTGACAATTAGGCAATGGCTTGGATAGAATCCTTATCACAAGAAATCCCTATATTGCCAATTGAATACATACCCTGCTCTTATATTGGCTGCTGCTACTGAGTGAGATGTTCTGGCTTGCTACAACAGTTATTAGGGTGGAAGTGAGGAAATTCTGATAAAAAAATTTGAAAGTACACAAATAACTGGGGGGAGAGAAGGTGCATGTCTGTCTTCTGTGTGTATGTACAGATTTGTGGATTTTTAAATATGTATTTTATGCCTTCCCTGTGTGAATGTTCTAAGAATCTGCAAACGTTTCTAGCTTAGATATGTGAACCACACTGACGCGATGTCTTTGTTTTTTCTGGTGAAACTCCTGCGAGTCTTGATGATATGCATGATAAATCTCTCACCTTGGCAGAGAGAGAGGGAAGTGTTTAATATTTAACCAAGGTTGTCTTTTACTTCAACATCCATCGATAGGGAACTGCACTTACAAATATGTAAAACTGTGTTTGTTTTTGCTAAGAGGAGTGCTTGGAAGGAAAAAGGGATAACCTTTCCCTAAGGAATAAATTTCAATTAGAACAAAAGACGAGACTGTTTTTAGAATAGTTAAAACAGTGGCTTTTGAACCAATGTGGTTAAATTGTGCAAATTGCTGTGTCTGTGCACTCATCTGCTCAAGTTCTCATGCCAGACTGTCTGATTTCCCCACGGGGAGCAGCGTATCAAGGTTCGTGTCATATTATCTCCTGTTTACTGAAGAAAATGGACCACTGAAGGAGTTACTGAATTCACTGAATCAGGCTCATAGAATCTTTAAGGTTGGAGAAGACCTCCAAGATTGAGTCCAACCTTTGACCAAACACCACAATTAAACCACAGCACTGAGTGCCACGTCCAGTTTCTTGTAGACTTGCAAGGATGTGACTTCATCACTTCCCAGGGCAACTCATTCCAATGCCTGACAACCCTTTCAATGAAGAATTTTTCCTGATGTCCAACCTGAACCTTCTGTGGCGCAGCTTGAGGCCATTCCCTCTTGCCTGTTGCTGGCTGCCTGGAGAAGACACCGACCCCCACCTGGCTACAGCTTCCTTTCAGGCAGTTGTAGAGAATGATAAGGTCTCCCCTGAGCCTCCTTTTCTCCGGGCTAAACACTCCTAGCTTGCTCAGATGCTCCTCATATGACTCTCTCTAGAACATTCCCCAGCTTTGTTGTCCTTCTATGGACACACTCCAGCACCTCAATGCCCTTCTTGAAGTGACCCTCAGTCATGCACACTTCTTGCCACAGTAATTTTTTCATATCTAGGTTAGATAAGGATCACATTTCCAGTATTGCGTTTAGTTACAGTTACACCATTGGGAAAACCTGCTGCTGGTGATAGTAAGCATCCTGCCTGGCCTGCTTTTTGTCCTTCTCAGAAATTTACCAGAGCTTTTAAAGGGAAAATATAAAAGTTAAAAAGACAGCCCAAACAATCTTTTTTCATGAATCCTTAATAGATCCGGGCTGCGTCTCAGGTCTGTTGCACAAATATTGTCTGCTGCAGGTAGGAAAGAGTTGTGTGTCATAATTTCCTCAATGCATTTTTTGCAAGTATCAAACTAATTGTACTTGTCCCCGTGAAGCGTGTATTAATCATTATTATAATATTTTCTTTCACTGGGTTTGTATAGTATCTCAGCTGTCTATAGAAATAAGCCTACTGACAGAATGCTGTAGTCTTGCAGGTAAAAAAGATCTACACCACCTTCAAAAACCCAAACGAACAAGAAAAAACAAAACCTGTTTTTTCACAGCTTTTATAAATTTTGGTATAAAAGATATTATTAACAGGGATATTTAAAGTAGAATTGAGGTGCCTGTGGCTAAAGAGCTGCAGATTTCACAGAAAATGAGTGGGCACATGCAGCTTTCAAATACTTAACGCTCTTGGGCTGAAATCTGCAAGCTAGAATTGCTTTTGAATACCTAGTCTTGACGATTAATGCCTAGGTTCCTAGCAGCACTTAGAAGAAAGGCCTGCTGGGAGCACATGCCTGCCGCCAGTCACGCTGTGCCTGCCTCTTGCAGATGCGTACGACGCGCAAGGTGTCAGTGTGGCCCGTGGGACTGGTGGGAGGCCGGCGGTACGAGCGCCCAGTCGTGGAAAATGGCAAAGTCGTCGGCTGGTATACGGGCTGGAGAGCTGACAGGCCCTTTGCTATTGACATGGCAGGTAAGGATTGTTTATGATACATGAATGTTTCGATTTCTCAATTTAAGCAGCTTTTGAAACTTCCAGGCGTGCCGACTGTGCAGCCCTTTGGCACTAAATATCCTGGTAGTCTTAGCTTGCACATCCTGTTCAATTAAGTTGCGCTTGGTGGTATCTGAACTTACTTTAATTTGGTTTTAAGTTTATGTGGCAACTTGGCTTTTATGCTGTATGAATTGTTTGTCTGAAAAAATTGTAAATTAATTCATCCCAGCAATTCTTTCAAGGAGTCTCTGACTGTCATTTTGTCATCAATCTAAAACAGGCAGTATAAATGCAGACCTTCTTAGACCTGATGTTGTAAAATGCTACTTTATAATGAAATTGTTCATTTTGCATTGGTTATTTGGAATGACAGTGCTAACTGTAGATGGATATAGTTTGAAACACTGGGTTTAGGGAAAAAATCCCTGACAGCTATCACCTGGCAGATGAAGGCAGAAAAGCTTCAACATTGATCTAATCAATCTTCTGCAATGAAATTTGCACACCACACTGTCTTGCTGACAGTCCATGCTTAGACAATCTTTTCTACATATTCACAACTGCCACATGAATCACCACTAGTGCACAAGTCCAATTTCTGATATAGCAGAACCTGGTTTCCCAGTGAATGATATGGTATTTGCACCTGGATATCTTCTGTATTCAGGAGGGAAGGGGAAAAGTAGGAACACAAGGGCAAGAATGGGATAGAAAGAGCCACTGTTTTCTTTATTCTGATGCCCTTATGTTTTGGGAGAGGGGAAAGGACAGTGCACAGTGCTTTCTCATCTTACCAGAGTATTTTTATATTAATTGAAACGTTCGATAAAAATATGTACAGTATTTACAATCCAATTGGTTAAAAGAGTAAAGGAGGACTAATAGTTGTTAACACCTCCAAGACAGAAAGGTTAACGGGTGAATTTTTCTGCACTGTAGAGGCATTTCAAGTCACTAGTACCACCTGGCATAAAAATAACTATTTGGGTGTTCAGACAGAGGCGTTCCTCAGCGGTGAAGAAGTTATTCAATGCCCAAAACCATGCAGCGTGTCAAGGACTGGAGCTGTGCAGTTTAACAGTCCCTGCCTGTGGACTTACAGACACATATTGATACTGTGCTCTAGAAGGGATTGCTGATGGCATTATGAAGGTGAGAGCGTGGTTCATAATTCACTAACGGCAGGCAGAAAGCCATTACACAACATCGGCCAAGGGACTCTAACCCAGACATGAAGAGACACATGGAAACTTCTTAGCTGTTTACCTTGCAGATGCTGGCTGAATCACTGGCATGAGGGAAAAGCGGGTCCATTAGGAGCATTACCTGTTTGTACTTTGACCAAAGTCATGGAAGGAAGGCTTACAGAGACAAAAAACATCCCTCAAAACATTGAGAGTACAGGAAGTTATTGCAGATCCAGAAACAAGGAGTTACTACTTTGTGAGAGAACTTTTCTTAGTCTTCAAAAAATACTGAAGAAATTAAATTACATCTTTAATTTCAGTAAGGAGAGAAATGGATGCAGTGTAGACTGCTAAAAAAATGATGTGAAATTTACATCTTCATTCCCCTCAGGAATACAGTGGAAGAGCACAAACAGAACAGAACTGCAAATCCAGAACTCCATTGGTGTCTTGAGCAGGTGCAGTCTACAAGATACATGTCAACACTGTTTCCCACCCTTGCCCTTCCCTCCCGACTTCCCAACACACCTCCAGGGACTTGGAGAACTTCCTACCAAACCTAAGTCCATGCTGTAGTCCACCACTGGCATTTTTCCATCTGTTGTACCAAATATACAAGCAACTTAGGTTATACCATATACTGCACATAAGGAAGATCAAGGATCTCTTTTAAAAATATTGCCATGAAAAAAGTATAGGTGCATATAGTAATATTGAGACATATCAGCTGTCTACAGTTAATGTCTTGACTCCTAGTGCACTGGTAAGGAGGCTTCCTTTGGTTTACTGAATTATCTTTTCATAGCCATTTGCACAAGAATTTGATCATGAGGCTGGATGTGAACAGTGATGGCTTAAAAGGTTTGGGATCATTGATTTAACTTGTGGCTGTTCAGAGGAAGCACATCCTTGACTTTAAGCACATAAATTTCTTATTCTAGACTGCAAAATACAAGGCCAAATTCAAACTACTACAAGTGGAGACAGGTCCTGCTGATTTCACCGGGCTCAGCTCAAAGACCATAGTTGGCCAACCTCCACCAGATTCTTTCAAACACACTTCTACATGGCAATCACATAAGATTAGTTCATTAAACATTGGTTATTTATTTTGAGAAATTTGTGGCTGACACAGCTATTCTCCAATGCTAAACTGGATTCAGAAAGCAGAGTAGCTGTTTCCTGTGTTGCTTCTTGCCTGGTAACCAACACACCATATGAATTAGTTCAGGTGTTTTTTAAGTTCTGCTTCAGTTTTAACTCTAGGAGGGTTCTAGAGTTTGACAAAGACTTGCTTACCCTCAGGGAAGAAAAGTGAACATGGAAAGCTAAAAGGTTACACTGATTCTGAGGCAGGCACTGTGTTATTGGTATGGATCTGATTTCAAGTCTTCTATATTAAATGTTGCTGTTTTACTTCTGGCTTGTTCCCAGTGCCAGAATTTTGGACCACCCACGAAAAAAATTAGATTGCGATTCTGCTAATGTGATGATTGTTCAAGAAAGCAGATGCTTGCTTTGCATTAGCATTCCTTGCTTTGCATTACCATTCCAGGAACTACTTCAGTCATAGAGATTAATACATGATTGTAAATCACTGGGCCAGTGATATCACATCTGATAAAGTCAACTGAAAAGTTGTCACTAGAAAGTGGTTTTCTCTCAAGTCCATCTTACAAAATGTCATACATTGAAATTTAAGCAGTTATAAAGCAGAGCTGAAGAACTAGAGAGTGAGGAGATAAGTCTCCTTGAATTATTTTCTCTCTTCCAGTTGCTGCTTTATTGGATTCTCTTAACGAACTAAGACTGCATGGACCCTGACCAAGGAAACAAACCTCAGGCCAGTCAGTGCACAGTAGTCCATGTCCTTGTCACCTGCAACACTCAGTTTACCATTTAACTTTTATTTGATGCCCAAGTTTTGATAGCACCCTAAAATGGCAATTTGCAGTAACATGGTAGCAAGGGCATGTGTCATGTGCAGGGGGCACGGCCCATCTGAAGATCTGTGTGTAGGAGAAATCCACTCTCAGAGCTCAATGTGATTTTCTCAACAGAGGAGCAAGCTTTGGAACAAGAGAGTCTATGAGAAATTAATATATGGGTAAATATGGGCTATGGGGGCCAGAGAGCCACACTGACACATGCAGAGATAAGCAGTGGAAAATCTGTGTCTCTGCTTAGAATGGGATTCTTTCTGCACTCTAAAATCTAAGACACTAATTTTGGTATTTACTTCATTTTCTTCTTTATGCATGGGCAGCTTGAATCTTAAATGTATTTTAAAAGAAAGAGCAGCTCACACAGCTGATCAAGCTTCCAAAAATGCTTTCCCATGCAAAGCAACATTTTTTTTTTTTCTTTTTTTTGGTGCCCAAAATAATCAAAGCCCAGTTGCATCCCAAATTTATAGTTTGTTCTAACTGAGGAAAAAAACTCCAACAAAACCTAACCAAAACCACTAAACTGAAGCAGACCAATTTGTTCATCAGTAATAAGTCTCTGGTCCCCTTTCAAGTTGCTGCAAGCTGGCTGTATATACTGTCTCTTGTGGAGGGAGTTTAAACTCTCACCCTCAGCTCTTTCCAAATTCTTGGCTACCAAGAGCACTGGGATAGAGCCCATCTTGCACTCCCTCATGGCCAGGCTACAAGCAGTAGGAAGCAAAAAAGGCCTGCAGCCTGCTGCAAACCCCTGCCTGGGAAGGGCAGTCCAGAGCCATTCCTCTGCATGCAGAACTGACCCGAGCCCAGCAGCTGCAGCAGGGAACAGCTGGATCGCAGCAGTGCTGCTGCAGGGTGGGAGCTGCAGAGCTTAACTGCACAGTGAGGACATGCCAAGGTCTCACACCACTGCAAGTCTTATTCACTAGACTGCTCTGCAAGGTGTGGGTGAGCCATCCACACACCTATTCTTTATCTCAGGCAGGGTAGGATGTACAAAGTTACACAGAAGATATAACATACAAACGTTTTCTGCAACTGTGTCCATCAGTGAACCGGGACCTCAGTTTACATCCAACTCATACTCTTCATCACGGTACAAATCTTTATTGAAAACAAAAAACCAAAAACTTTCCGGTGTCTTCCTTAGCTTCCCTACAAGCAAGAGCACGATAAAGTGGTTTCAGTGTGCCTTTCTTTATATGTGATGTGGTAATTACTTCCTTATATTTTCCCCTTCAAAAGGCTCCCATCAAAGTCACAGACACTTTCAAGGAAAATTTAATACCAAGACGTTTCTACTAAAAAAAGGGGTCAGAATTATATTAAGTTAGAGAAAGTTATGCTAATTTTAAAGTGATAAAATTTTAATACTGGCTTTAGAATTAAATATTCTTGCAGTTTTCCCGAACTGATGTCAAAACTGTTATTACTTGTGTCATAAAGGGACAGCTGGAACCACTCTGAACTGATGAAGACAGGATTTCTTTGGTAGGCTTGGCAATCAGACAAAAGGAGTTAGTTACAAATGTAATTTTTCTTTACAAGTCTAGCAGTGGAGTTTTTGAGTCACAATTAAAGAAGCATACATGTGACTGAGCACTGCTGAAGGAACATGAGAGAGTTTTATAAATAATGGCAAATTGGAGATTCAGGGGAGCTTCTTCAGAGAGGGTGAGTTTGTTCAAACCAGTGATTTTTCAGTTTACAATCTCTCTCTGAGGGACCTGATGTATGTTACTAGAGAAAAGAATTCCAGAGAGGTGTGTGCACTGAACAAGTCCTTTGAGCCATGCTGTACCAGGTTCAGATCAGCTGAGACCGCCTGGCAGAAGCCATTCACAAGGCAGAGCATTAGTATGACTTGTCTTTCATCAACAATGATGTTAAAACTCTACAGGCTAAAACTATCTCAAGATCACAGTTGTAACATATTTTAACCTTTTCTTCTGACTCTCACCTTGAAGTGTAAAACAGTTTGTGCAGTATAAATTGCATACATTTTGTTTTACTTAAAATTGAGGGTTATTTCTTAATTAAAAGGGGAAAGAATAGACCAAGATCTTAGCAATACCTGACTTTTTCAGGTAAGAAAGCATGTATGACCTACATGACAGAACACAGAGTAAAAATGTTGAAAATATGTGCAATAAAAAAAATCTGATTGTATCTTCACGGCAAAACAAAACAACACAGGATGTACAAACCTACCAAATACTGCCTATCCACATCATCAAATTAAAAAAGAACACATTTTTAAAAAGAACATGGGAGATTTCTAGGCATAAACATAATCGCACAAAAATGTAAAGCCTAAAGGTTTTCTCAACCTTTTTCCCTGTCCCCCTCTCTCCAAGGATTTGCTGTGAGTCTTCAAGTGATTCTGTCGCATCCCAAAGCTGTATTCAAGCGTCGTGGTTCTCAACCAGGAATGCAAGAATCTGATTTTCTGAAACAGATAACAACAGTGGAGGAACTGGAGCCAAAAGCAAACAACTGCACAAAGGTACCGACTTCCACACTTTCTGAAAAGCCTTCGTGTCATCTCTGTAGATGACTTTACTGACAGAAATGTTGTTTTCTAGGTTCTTGTATGGCACACACGAACAGAGAAAGTGAATCTAGCTAACGAGCCAAAGTACCACCTGGACACAGTCAATATTGAGGTATGACGCGGGGAGACAGTCACACAGCAAAAGCAGCACATCGGAGGCATCAGCACGTGTTCCAGTTCAGACAGCTAAAATCATCTGCTTCTGCCTGAGACCTGACAGACTTCTGTGGAAACAAAAGGAAGCTGTCAGAGACTCTAATAAGCAAACCAAGTGGGTGTGCTTTGTTCTAACTTGTCTGCATGCATTTCTGAACTCTCAGCTTAATAAACTGACACTTACCTTTGTTTTAATGCTGTTTCCACACAGAGAAACATGGCTGCAATTGTTTTCAAAATCATTATTTATGTATATAATTTTTGTATTTATCCAGCTTAATGGTGTAATTATAAACTGATTTTAACTCACAAACTGTTGGCCTAAATATCTGTATAAACGGATCCTCCAAACTGAACATGCTTTACTTCATTAAAAGTAATTAAAAGTAGCGGTCAAATAGGTCGTACAATAATGAAATAAAAACCCACAATTATTTACGGATTTATCCTTTTAATATAGGGAAATAACATTTTATCATTACGAGGCACCATAAAATGTAAACACAATCACTGTCATAAACCTGGATCTCTCTGCAAGACAAAATATATCTGTTCACATTGAGTTACCTTGAGTGCATATTGTGCTGTCAGTTCTCAGCTTTAACACTGTGCGCCTGCCTCCTCCTGAGCCAGGTCGGAGACTTTACCACAGGAAACTCAAATGCATCAAATGCTCATCTTTAAAAGAATAAACTATTGATTTGTAGAACTACAGTAACATCCAGGTTTATCTTTCTTTCAATAACCACATTCCCTGTTATGCACACCATAATAACATCACAGTGAAATGTATGATGAAACAAAATTTGTTTGATACACTAGAAAACATTGCTCAGTGATACATTTACATTCTATTTATATATGATTAAACATTTGTTCATACAGTACCTTCTACAGGATTACTGGGTAATTTTGGGGGGTTGGGGTTCATATTTTTGGATATTACTAACATGATAGCTACATCCCTTATATGCAAACATTTGATCTAGAATTTTGAGGGAAAAAAATCAGTATGTGGTTAAGCAGCTTCTTAATATGGTCTATGAAATCATATGCATTGTATGAAAATGCTTCCAATGATGTATAAATATATTCTTGATCTGCTTTTCACTACATCAAATTTAAATCAATATAGACCACAACACGGTCAGTCAGTTATATTCTTAACCTGAACAGCTGGGGAAAAAGAAAAAGAATATATATGTACATGGAAGGAACAGCAAAAGTAAATGTATTTGAACAAGGAATGTTAGGTGGCTGTTCTGGGCAAGACTTCTATTGCAACTTTCATTTCCACAGTTGTGTGCTGAGAGTCTGGCCAGAAGAGCTTCCAGTCCATCCTGCAGCTGTGCTTGGGGGCTGGCCAAAGCCCATCACATTGCTGGAACTGCTGAGGTTCATTCCAGCCATTTGCTGATTCATCTGCAAAGCACACACACACACAAGCCTGGTTAGCACTGGCACTGAAACATGGCACCCTGCTAGCCAAAAGCAGTCCTGCCTCCAACCAGCCACCCAGTTACAAGTACATTTCTCTAAGAATATTTCTCATTAAATAAAAATATTGACTCCAGCTAAGTTTCTAAGCCTTTTCCCACAACTACCAGCTTTTCTGGAGCCCTTCAATCACCAACATACATCAGCTGATGGGCTGCAGCACTTGGTGTATGTGCCACATCTGTATGAATTTTCCACTAGGGAATTGACAGAATGTGAAGGAGGTGGCCAGTGTGGCTGGTTGGTAAAAGTTTGCTTTCACAGTTTCAAGGCTAACCAACAAAATTGTGGCAACTGCAATAAAGAAACACCAAAGCCAGTAATATAGTCTTGTCAGCCCTTGCAGCTCCAGGTATTTTTTTTTCCCACCAATGTTTCTTTGGAGACTTCATAATCTTGAATATATCAATTTTTATAGAAATTGTCCATTTAAGTGGCAATCAACAAAGAATGAGGTGGATTTATAAATTTGAGTGTTATCTAAATGTAACCATCCTTGCTAAAAAATCTACTCAAGATGTGGTAATTCTTTAAAAGACGAGTGAAATAATTCATATGAAATTAAATTCACACGAATTTAACATCTAGCTAAAGGTCGGAAAGAGTTCAAAATTCAGCACATTCACTTCAGGGATGTTGCAAAACTATTCGTACTCTTTACAAATATTATCTAGTCACTATAATTTTCAGTGCTCAAAGCCAAAATGAGTTTGAGAGCAAAAGACTGTTTGGAGCAATTAATAGTCAGAGCCAATGAATAGCGGTGTTGGATAAGCAACATTAGATTCAAGTTAAAGGCAGCACTAGGTAAAAGTCAGAGTTCATGTAAACATGAGCAAACAATACCAAGTTGCAAAATGAAACTGAAACACTGGTGAAAAATTTTTAAGTAATTGCAAACCAATATTTCAGGCTAAAATTCAGCTCTGTGTGCTTTCACACGTGTACCTGCAGAAAACTGAACCTGGAAATTCAGAACAAGCTGACGAAAACATGCTTTACTCAGTGATTCATCTCTTCTGGAGTAGAATTCTTAAGCAGCAGACTATATAAAACGTTAGTCTGGCAAGTAAAGCAAGCTCTCCCCCTTTCAACTGGAGTCAGAGTTTAGATCAGAGTTCTCCTACCAACTGTGGAATGTCGGCACACCGACAACATGTGCTGTGCAAGGGGTACAGGAACATGTGAAGAGCTTGTTCTTGAAAAGAGCCAACTTTTAACATGTATTTGATAAAAGGCAAGATTAATAATTTCAAAGCTGATATGGGTCTTTTTAAAGCTAGATACCTAGGAAAAGACTGTCACCAGTAAATCCACAGTTTTTTTGATCTGACATTTTGAAATTCTCACCTTTCAGAATTACTTTTCAAAGCAGAATGACAGCCTGTATTTTCAAACAGGGGCTGTTTTATCCATGTAGGAAATGCTGTTTACCTTCATAAATGTGCACAGCATAAGACTGAGCAGAACAGTAAAAATGTATATCATCCAATTTAAATCAGTCACTAAGGTTCTCTTCCTGAATCACTAAGTAAGCAGCATGGAATTACTATATTGTTACTGTAACTCAAACAATAGTATGACAAAAATAGTTGCTATTATCCATGCTGAACTCCAAGGGAATCATTTAGGTCTGCTCCCTCTGCCTCACCCTGCCCCAATAAACTCTCAAATACCCAATTTCAAGATGTTTCCTTGGAAAATGTAGAAATACAGTACTACATGTACATTAACACTTCTAGAGAACCTTTTAAACATGTTTAAAAAATAGGATGGAAATGCTACAGATAAATAACAGATGCGCCTAGGCAAATTATCTACACAAAAATGTTAAGAGCACAAAGAACTGCACATTCCACCAGTTTGTCCCGAAGTCTGTGAATGAAAGTATTCATTGTTAATGGCTATCCTTGAGCGGTTAAATTCTGCTTTTAGTTACAAGGCTGTGTTTACATTTCAGAACTTCGTAACTCTAGCTAAGCTAAGCTTTTTACCTGGCTGGCTCTGATGACAGCATAAGAAGAGCTACGGAAGCAGCGAACTGGGTTTGGTCTACCTTGGCAAAATTATTCTCTGCTTATGTAGTAGTTATCTTTAATTGAACTATTCACTGATTTGTTAACATGTGCCTCTGAGCAGTTCATAGTCCAGCAGTCTGTAACTTGGCTACACAGCACCTTCCTCCTACAGCCACACATTTTGTATCTGAAAAGCAGCACCTTTCCTAAAGCACTCTTGTCTGGGAACAGCCAGTCTTTACCTGAGAGAGGTTCCATTGAGCTTGTTGGTTTTGCTGCAATCCATACTTATTTTGTGGTGGTGTGACCATCTGTCCCACCATTCCACCTTGAGGTCCAACGACAGTTTGAGGAAGTCCCATCACACCAGTTTGTGCAGTACCAGTAAATCCATTGGGCATTCCCATTCCTACCATCACGCCTGTGCTTTGTCCCATGACTGGCACTGATTGTCCCATCATGTTTCCCATCATCCCAGTTGCTGCTGGCACAGGAACTCCCATGGCTGGAAAGCCTTGAAAGTGAGTTGATGGTTGTGTGGTAAATGGCATAGAAGACGACCCCATGAACATACCTGTACCAGAGAAGGGGAGATTTCAGCAGAAGCGTCTTGTGATTTTCCTCCCCCATCCCGTAAGTCAGAAGTGTACCAAAAAAATTTTAAAGGATAACTTTGTCCAGTTGTATATCAGTGTTGCCAATTTATCTTCTAGTGAAAGCAAAAAATTGCTTCAAACCTCTCAAAGGAAAGAGACTCACCATGAGATTAACTGCCAAGAAGAGTTTGCCATCCCTGTGGTGAACCAGAATCTTTTAATTGCTGTATTGGAGGTCTTTGTTTTCAAACAAACATAGCTAAACCCAAGCTCTGACAGTTCTGTACAGATCCTGGCAGCCTGCTGGCTGCACAGTGGAGACTCAGACCTTCAGCAATGAATTACATGGCAGAAGCAGAGTTCACAAATCTTTCAGTAAATTGTACACTTGATAATTTGAACAGCTACAAATAAATTAAAATCACATACTGTGTTTTTCTTTAGCTTCCATATTACATTTCAGTAATTTTTCTCAGTTTTATAAAAGCTAAAAATAAAAATCTTCATTTGAATATAGTTAGCAGGTATCCAACCTTAGTTTTATACTTGTAGGAGATAACTGTTCAAGGTAAAGCTTAGAATACAACTACACAGAAACCTTCACAAAATTATTTACCCGGAGCGTTTTGCTGCTGCATGGTTCCTGTGCCATACAGTGATAAAATGGAGTCTTTGGAGAGTTGTTTCTTTGCTGACTCTTCGGATTTTGTTGTTTGCTCAGTAAACAGATCAAGATCCCCGGCTGCTGCAGACAAGGTGGCAGTTGCTGGTTTAGTGGAAGTGCTCTGGGAAATAAAAGTCAAGACAGACTACTGAAAGAAACCAGCAAAAGATGTTACGTTAAATATTTACTGTACAGCCTTGCTCCTCAACCAAATAAAACCTCGTTCATTTACAGAAACTAAATTTAAATGAATGAGGATTTAAAAATATGTGGTATGACTAAAGACAGAAAAAAGCATTACATGCAATATGGGAAGACCATCAGACCAGATGGAGGTTACAAAACAAAGAAAACTAAATCCTCAACCAGCTCCAGGGCGTACACATACAGATTATTCATTCCTGTTGCTTCTACATTTTTCATCAGTGAGAAGCATAAATCAAGAGCTGGAGTTAGATTCTGAAAAATAATTAGGAAATCAATAAGGAGATTAAAAGTCACATCTCATTAATCCTCTCATAGGCAGAATAGATTAGAGAAGAGTTAAAACAAAAGATTAAGCACTTTGAAATGTATCTTTAGCGAAAGGCAAAGGTAAAATTTTGGTTATCTACTTCAAGTAAAAAAATTTCTAAAATACAATGTTTATAACGGGCTTAGAGTTCTTTAAGCACATTTCACTTATTGAGAAAGCATAATTATCTAAAACTTACTGCAGTCTGTGACTGAAAATCTAAAATACAGGCAGGCTGGCAGGCTTTGTGCTGCTTTTGCCATAGAATGTTTTGTAAACAAATTACATCCAGGTTTCTCTCAGTGCTGTTATTTTGCTGCTCATACCCATACAGTTCCATATGGGGGCTTGCTTTCTTAGGGAACCAGGCAATCCTTGTTATATTCTTTAAAATGCACAACTCATCCTGTTACCAGTGGGAACTTTTAAAGCAAATCAACTGCATGCACATTGAAAAAGAGCCAGGACTGCAAATCAACTTAAACCATGGCCGTATTTTAGTCCAGCTAAATGATCCCTAACTGCTTAGCATACACCTGCCACATCCCACAGCATGTGCGAGTTTCAACTCTTTCCCACACTAAAGGGAAATCTTCCTTGGAATACCACTGTGAATAAACTCAACATGTAACCAGGTCTGTCTGTTTACTGAGATCCCATACCCAAGTTTATCAGACAGACAAGAGGACACCACGAAATACCCAGATATGTAACATGCCTATAATCTTCATTAAAGCAACAATCTCCAGCCTTCTGATTTTGCTGCCATGCTGCTGACTAAGCCCTGAAAAGCCCACTATGGTCACACAGTGGATTTATACAAACACCGCAATAGAAACATTCCATATGCAGCTTCAGAAAACATATCTAACGTCTGAAGTGCTAAACCTCTAGAATAAAGCAGTGCCATAGATTAGGGAAGAAATAACTACAGAACAATTCTGCTACCAGCTAAATTTGCCAGAAACCAGCAAGAAAAAGGAGTGCAGATTCACACAGCTGATGGTGAAAAATCTCCAAAACTGCTGTAGAAAGGGAAGAGAAAAAACCAAAAATTGGAACTTTTTGGATATTGAAAAACCTGCATTTATACTACGGTCAATTTGGGCCAAAGTCAGTAGGACTTACTGAGCAACAAAGAGTGGGCTGACAGCACTACAGAGGGAAAGCAAACAGAAAAAGACCCATAAAACCTTCTCTCTGGCTA
This sequence comes from Ptilonorhynchus violaceus, assembly GCA_013397565.1. Classification (NCBI taxonomy): domain Eukaryota; kingdom Metazoa; phylum Chordata; class Aves; order Passeriformes; family Ptilonorhynchidae; genus Ptilonorhynchus; species Ptilonorhynchus violaceus. The sequence goes on along the minus strand of VZRJ01013153.1, from coordinate 873,378 downwards.
ATCTACACTTAAATTATCAATTTCTTTCCATACATATTAAAAAAGCTTCTGCCTCTTACTTATTACTCCCATAAATTTTCGATTGCAAATCAAATCCATTTTTTTGAAGTGGGTAAGTAGGAAGCCTTCTCTATTGGAGATAATTCTTTATCAGTGTGGCATAACCAGTCTTTAAAAATACCAGAGTCAGATTTAACAATACATTCAGGTAAAAGCCCTTCCTAAACAACAGTACTTGTTTTACTGTGCATACACCCAGGAAGGCCCATTATTGAATTGCTCCCTACTGACACACATCTCTTCCCTGGCTCCTGCCCAAGAGAGCCCCTGTGTGACAGCCATGCTCAGCAGACTGCAGGAAGGGAGGACACAGGGGCAGTGGAAGCGGGTGAACAGAGGGGACTTCCCCTCTGCTGCCTGCACTGCAGCAAGGAAGGGGTTTGCTTTTTTCAAGAAAGGAGAGCTGGAAACCTGGAGGACTGATCATGTTCTGTTTACAACATAAGATCAAATGTTCATTTAATGCCTCTTCATTCAGTTTGGTTTTGGAAGATCCTCAAAGGAGCCAAAGCACCTAACAAGCACTCCCTGAAGTGTTCATCAGCTGAATAAATGCAAGGTAATACAAAATACATGGCAAGAAAACAGCAGGTGGCATCCAAGTTAAAAAATCCCCAACACTGACATGATTTTCATATATCGAACATTGTCATGCTACCCAAGACCTCTGTAAAAACACACCTGGCATACATATAATTGTTTTACTACACACAGTGCTCTCAGACAGTCATTGTGCCAAAACTAAATGTTCATCAGGTGCTTAAGGTGCTAAGCAGTTTCACAATATTAGCACAAGAATTTTTCCTACAAATTGAAAGAGAGGTCTCAACAGAGGAAATGAAAGAGCAAAGTGGACAGTGAGACACGTGCAGTTGAGAGAAGGACTGCGCGAGAGGAAAAATCACATGTGCACTTTCCTGCTACCTGCATGTCTCTGGCTCTGACTGGTCTCTAGGAAAGCAGGGATGGGCTGCAGAAAAGCCAGGCCTCTAACTGTTTTCCATTTATATGGTGATGAGTAATGGCCCCACACAACATTTTCAATTTCTCCCTGCTGACCGGAAGAGCTACCTGCATAAGGAAAATACAGCCTAGCACATAATTATTCTTATGTAAGCAAGTAAGGTACTAAGTACATTTTTAAGGTCTTAAATTTTGTGTACAATTCTTACCCTTTTTATCTTTGCAATGTAAATGGACTTGCTGTTTATTTCAACTCTTCCTGGTTTTGATTTCGCATATTTTGTTTTTAGACATCTACACAGTTCCATTAAAAATAATTAACTGTTATTTCCCGGTAAAAACTGGTGAGGAAATGAGCACTCAACTATATTAAGTTCACAAAGAAAAACACTAAGAAACCTCATCTGTTCTCTTGCTTTTAGGAATTATCAGCAATACCTGAAAAAGTCAGATTAAGATTTCTATCACTTTCTCAGATCATATCCAAGAACATAATTAACCCTACAATAAGATTAAAAATTTAACTTTATTTTTAGCTGCATGTCCAGTACTCATAACAAGCAGTGCAGCATTTTCTTTGCAATCCACCTTGTCTAAGCTTGAAAACATTTATTTCCCCTGCAGTCCCATTTCTAACACCTTCTTCAGATTTCCCTTCTCCAGAACTCAAAATAATTTTCCTTTCCTCTAGACTGTACAGCTGACTCCTTCTGGTTCTGGAGTGTGATGCCTGCTCTTCCACTGTGCTCCACCCTAAGGCATTTAAAGCACCAGAGAGAGTATAACCATAGAATCATAAATGGTTTGGGTTGGAAGGGAGCTTAAAAATCATCAAGTTCCAACACCCTGACATGGGCAGGGTCACCTTTCAACAAATCAGATTGCTCAGAGCTCCATCCAATCTGGCCTTGAACACTGCCAAGGATGGGGCATCCACAACTTCTCTGTTCCAGAGCCTCACCACCCTAACAGTAAAGAATTTACTCCTAATATTTAATTTAAACCTATCCTTGTTCAGTTGGAAGCCGTTTTCCCTTGTCCTGTCAGTAGACTACCTGATAAAGAGCCCCTCCCCATCTTTCCTATAGTCCCCCTTCAAGTACTGAAAGGTCACTATAAGGTGTTGCCAGAGCCTCCTCTCTTCTCCAGGCTGAACCAACCCTAGCTGTCTTGGCCTGTCTTCACAGGATCAGTGCTCCATCCCTCTGATCATCTTTGTGGCCCTCCTCTGGACCTGCTCCAACAAGTCCCTGCCCCTCCTATGTTGGGAACCCCAGAACTGGATGAAGGACTGTAGGTGGGGGTCTCATGGGAGTGAAGCAAAGGAGGAGAATCACCTCCCTTGACCTGCTGGTCTGGTCACACTCCTCCTGATGCAGCCCAGGATACTGTTGGGTTTCTGATCGCAAGCACACATTGCTGGGTCATATTCAGATTTTCATCCACCAGTACCCCCAAGTCCTTCTCTGCAGGGCTGCTCTCAACCCACTTATTGCCCAGACTGTACTCATGTTTGGGATTGATCTGACTCAATTTGAAGGAATGAAACTTCTGCTTTCAGATACCTGCAAATATAGACGGAAGTAAAATAAACATAAGCAGAAGCTACAAGCAGACGCTACAAACATTTCAACTGATCATATCAGAATAGGACTAAATAGCTCTCCAGTAACACCCCACTTAAATAACACTCATGATAAAGCAAACTTCTGAAATAACTCATTTTTACATAAAATCCAAGGACCTTGACACATTAACATCACCAAAATTCATTAATAAGTTGAAGCTTGTCTGCCAGCCTATGGCAACCATGCTAGGTACACACACCTGACCTCAGGGAAAAATGAGTATTTATGAACATCTGGTTACCTAAACTATGCCACCACTTTACATGAAAGTTTGTCAGATATGAATCATGAAAAACATACACCACCTGTATGAAAATACACTTTTGTAGCCACTGAACTGATTCTCAGCTCCAAATACAGTACAATTCAAATCAGGAACACGGACACACACACACACACGCAGAATCCAAAAAAGTGTAAGTTGACTGGATTTTAGTATCCTGCTTGGAGAAAGACTTATATTAAATATTTCACTGAATTAATACTTCCAAACTTAATACTTCACAGTGATGCCTTACCGGGGCTACCTAAAAGAGAGAGACTTGACAAAGATCAAAAGGTTAAAATGCAGTGGTGTTTATTTGAAGGCCTTCAGGTACTCAACTGAGCTCACTCAGGGGACTTACACCCTAAGGTGGACCCCCTGAGATCCGCTCCTCAAGATGGACCACCCAAGATGGATGACTGGTCACGAGTTCTCCATACTTTTATAAGTTTGGTCTATCGCATATTGGGGCCAGCTCGTCCAATTAGAGCCTCAGGTAATGAAGTAATTCACCCCAAGTTTGCCCCCCTTCATCAACGGCTGTTTACAGATCTTGGGCCTGAAGCAGTAAGGTGTCCTTGAAGTCCAGGCCTGAAGATGGATTGTTTTGCCTAAAGGCAGTAGCTAAGACTTTTATATGGGCTTTAGAGTTACACACTAAGAACTGCAGGGTTACAAGTATATGAGAAATATAAAAGCCAAAATCCTAAGGCATCAACAGTTCTCCCCTTCTATTCCTCCCTACAAATTTCACTGAAGAATGAAGATTGCACTTTTACTGGGAGACATACCATACAGAATTTGAAATTAAATTCTAGCTAAAACAATTTAGGAAATTGTTTTAAGTATAGGTAAAAATGATAGACCTTTGCTCAGTTTGGCATATACAATGTTTGGCAACAAACCCTATTCTAATAGCTATAATTTTGCTATGGCCACTTCACATGAAAAAGCATCATTAAACATATGAAATGTTCTTCTTTCCTTTCTATGCCCATGAATAACACTTAATTTATAGCACATGCCTTTTTTCTAGTTCTACTGTAGAAGCTGGTTAAGGTAACTCTCCTTAAATCCCCTTCAGTTTGCTAATAGGCAAAATTCTAGAAAAAAAAGTTACTCAGTCACATATTGTTCTTTACAAATTCAATAGTTTATATTAGCATCCCGCTATGCAGAACAGTGGGAAGAAATATTTTAAATGTTTTTGAAAACTGTGATAAATACACATATCTGAAAGCAGAGTCAAGGTGCACATGATCCTCAACGCTCAAGTCACATTTGAAAAGGGAGAAACAAATGCTTTTATTTTCACTTGAATATCATGTCTTGGCCATGACAATGGATATAAATCCTAAGGTTTGCAGCATCATATTGTTTCAGTCTCATAATAAAACGTTCAAACAGACATTTCTGTGCTCCACAGTGCCATAAAACAGAGTGCATTTAGCATTAAATGCTGCCTTGCAGGTTAAACTGAAAAAGAAAAGCAATCCTGTGAAAACTCAAGGGTCATACAGATCAGTTTGAGGATTCAAATACCATCAAATTCCCTTCTTTTTCAATGCTCTCAAATCCCACTGTGGCACCTCAGTCACACCTACAATGCACAGCATAATGGTAAATATCTCAGTGAGAAAGCAAGCCATTCTATTCCACATTTGATCTCTTCTTCTACTTCATTTTTAAAAATTTCAATACATTCTGTTAATAGACACTCAAACAAGTTCAAGTTAAGGACTGGCCATGGATTTCCACTTTAAATTTTCCAATTTCAAGCAAAGGAACTGAATGTTAAGGTTACTCAAGTGCTGATCTGAGTTCATGCCAACTTTACCAACTGAAGCCTTGCACAAAATAATTTCACATTATATTCACACCTCTTTTTAACTTCAAAAAATTTAAAAAGATCAAGTGCTTAAACCCTCTCATAATAAGGCACCCTTTCCAGTCTCCCGGATTCTCCTGACTCTTCTCTGAATCCCATACAACTTTTGTCCATGTTGCACTGTGAAAGATCTTCCAAAATACTCATAGCACTGCCAAATGACAGGCATCCTCAACTCCTGCCCAGGCTCAGTTCCCAGACTAGACACCATTGTCCTGAAACAGAACGTGTGCAAGGTCTTGCTAATCCTGAAGCAAAACAAAGTAAGATTCTCTTTGCCCTAGTTTACCAAGCAACCCATGTAATCAGTATCAGAAACCTGTCTTCTGCTACCTACCCATGTTCCTGTCTCTTATCTGGAGAGATTATCTGATTACACTACATTTTCTTTGAGATTACTGATTAAAAATGGAAGATAACCAAGAATTAAATCTTGCAGTATGCCATAAGGATCACGTGCTTGATTAAAAAATGCTTGCTGAGAGTTCTGTTTGTTGCTCCTTATTATGGCACTCAGAAGAAAGAAAAACGTCACTAAAAATTTGGACACGTTTGTTTGCAGCAAGTGAATGTATTCATGCTTTCTAATATATAAACAAGGTGATATTTAGCCAATATTGAGAATAATATTATTCTTTCTACAACTTTTAAATCCATTTGGTAAGTACCATACGTAGTCCAGAAACTAGCACAAGGATAAACAACATTTCAAAATATTCCTCTCACAGAAGGTCCAATGACCAAATCTGTATCATAGAAATGCATTTTAAACGTTACATATACATATAATTCAGTACACTTTAGCAGCCACTCCATTACTTAACCCATCACTAGTCATCATTATCTAGGTTATTACCCTTCACTTTGCTTTTACTCACTCTTAAATATTCAGCTTTCTTTTGGATTTCCTGCATTCTACAGCTAAATCATTCTTTAACCAGCAGGTCACATCACATGTTCATGGAATAGAAACAAAAGAAGGCTTTTCTCTTCTTTCTCAGGTTGCTCTTTTCTTCTGAGCACACAGTAACTACATACAGAAGTCATCATTTCCACCTTCAGAAAGGCTGGAAAGGGGGAAAACCAGAATTCAGTGCTACCCATTATGTGCAATACTACCACTGGCCTGTTTATTTTGGGGCCAAGTGGAAACTTTACGGTTCTAGATTTGAATGTACTCAATCTACACCCAAATGGAATAAATTAAAAACTCAGGGAAGCTAGAAATGGGTTACTGCTTTTCACATATAGCTCTACAGGGATCAATTCTGACATAAGGCATTAGAATAATAGACAACAAGCACTCAAATACTGCTGTTCCTGGTACTTTGACCAGAGACTTCCACGAGACAAGAAAATCTAGACCAACAATTTCCTTCGCAGTTTTAGCTAACACATCCAAATCTAAATGCAAATATACATCTTATTTCTCTCAGTGTTTATGGGTAGCTCAAGGCATGGTGGGAAGTTTGATTTAGCTGTAGCATTATGTTTAAAAAGAAATGTGGTTTCAGCCTGAAACCCGATCTAGCATGTTGCACAAAGTCAGCCCTCAGGAGCAAAAAGGGGAAGGGAAAGTAAAACATAAAGAATAAAATCTGCTGAATAACACATGTATGCTTTGAGGCACTCAGAACTCCCTTTCATCATTATCCCTTCCATTGTATATATTATGAAAACTTACGGATGAAGAGAAACAAGTACAGATCACATGTCCCAAATCCTAAATTCAAGAATACACACCATTCTTTCCGGTTCAGTAGAGTGGGACAGAAAGCCCTCCACAAAAATAACCTTCTAAATTACCTTAACAGGATGCCCCAGAAGGGGAGGTTAGCCCGCTAGTCCTTCAAAACCTCCCTCTCAGAAGCCAGTCTGGGTTAAGGAAGCCTGCACAAGTTCATCACCAACACCTTGCTCTTTGAGTCTGACAGCTACTTTGAGAGAGCTGCAGCTTTAAGCACTTTCTTTGTGTGTCCCAAAGCTGCCTTTCCAGGCTACAACAGGCATGGTGAAGGGGTTGCTTCCAAACTATCATAGCTGTTAAGAAGGAGCAAGCCAGGTGCAGGGGTTATGCTACTCTTTCTTGAGGAAAGCAAGACACACAAGTTTCAAGATGAGATAAAAGACAGATCAGCCCAGGTAGCAATATTAATTTTTCTTGATATCCATTCTTGATTTTGAGTATGAAGCCTCAGATACAAAATTGTTAGCAGCGCTAAGGCTGAAGCCTTTCCTAAATATCAGCATCACAAAGCAGTAAGAGGTCTTAAAAAGGATGACCTGAAGCCCAATAACCTGAGAACATAAAGTTATATTCAGCAATACCTATTAAAAAAAGAACAAGACAGAAGAATATAAATTAAAAGAAAACATTACTACCATCACCAGGATAAGACAGAATCCAATTTAGCTAGATAACCAGAAGGAAAGACCACACCATCTACTTCTATACTCAAGCAGTGCTTGAAGAGGTGAGAAAAATATACACTACAGCTAAAGCATCTCAAGCCATGAATGCTGAGAAGCGTGCATTCCTTCTGTGTGAATGAACAATTCCCTGAAGGAAAATACGTATGTGCACACACATATTTACACATACATATAACTAAATAAACCTATTAAATTTTACCTGAGCAGGAGGTACTGCAGCTGCTGGTAAAGGATTGGAGATCATTGGACCGAAGATATCCAGGTCATCATTCAGTGCTGTGACAGCAGCAGTGCCTCCATTTGTAACAGATGCTTCAGCTGGACCATCTAAAAAAACAACAGAATCACTTTTAAAGTGAAAATTATTAATAACTTAACACCATGAGAATAATTAAAGCTGTCTATTTCTTTCTACCCTGCTCCCATCAAAGATGTACTCAATTTCTGAGATATTTTTCAGACTATGATATTGTTCAGATTTTGAAAGGACTTCTTTCCCTAAGAAGATGACATATTAATGTGCTTCAGAAAAAAACAACCAGCAAAAAACAACCAATGACAAAACAAAACACATAAGACTTCCCCCTAAGGATGGCCACATTGGCTTAGCAGTACACACTACTCATTTTTCAGGAGTCTTTGCACACCAAGATTTTTAGTAAAAATTTAAATAGATGTCTTATTGAGAAGGCCCAAATTTGATAGCCATGTATCAGACAAAATACATTCAATCTGTGTTCTTGAATTAAAATTTTAGAATCCATGACATTATTCTTTGCATTGGGGAAAAAATCCATTCTTCCCCCTTTTCCAAAAGTACTTTGCACAGACTTTATTCGAGCTCCACATGAACACACCTGAATTCGAGCTAACTATCCATAAGAACCTACAGCTCTCACTCTGTGCAGAGTTAACCTTCCATAGCCTTGGTGCCTGTAAACCACTTTAACACATGAACACATTTACTGATCTAGGTGAAAGCGAATACATGCAGGACAAAAAAAAGGCCGGAGAATCACACTTAAAGGAGAATTGCAGGATAATGCTTTAAAAGATATAGGGACAAAAACATCACAAAAATGTTTCTAAGGAACAGAGCAACCAAACAGAGCAACAGAAAAATTTCTCTTTTGATTTCAAGCTGCTCAAGAATAAGTAGTACGAATTGGCTAATAAATTTATACCTAAGCATATCACAAGTGGGTTGCCATTACACAGAGCTTGACAAATACAAAGGTGACTCTAGATTCTGCTGAACTCTATGATGACTGCACAGTTCTAACAGCAAATTTAAGAAAGCTTTTTTAGGCAAAAGAAGAGGTTAAGTCTCAAATTATCCAATCTCACTGCAGAAGTCAGACTTCTCTGGCAGAACAAACTAGCTGAATTCAGTCAAAACTTTCTCTACAAACAAAACACCACCATGACTGGCATGGCTGTTTATACATCACAGAAGGGTCAGTATTCCAAAATCCCTAGATTACAGTACACTGAAAAAACTGTTACTAACATCATAAGAGTGCATTCTGAAACAGTCCATTCAGAAGATCATTACCCAGAGATGCTGTGCTAGTTCTGGCTGGGGTAGAGTTAATGCTCCTCACCGTAGCCAGTATGGGGGTGTGTTTTGGATTTGTGCTGGAAACAGGGCTGATAACACAGGGATGTTTTCATTATTGCCAAACAGTGCTTGCACAGCATCAAGGCCTTTTCTGCTCCCTACTCCACCCCACCAGTGAGGAGGCTAGGGGTGGACAAAGAGTTGGGAAGGGGGACAGCCAGGACAGGTGACCCCAACTACCAAAGGGATATTCCATACTCTACACATGGTGTCATACTCAGTATATAAAGCAGTGGAAAGAAGGAGGACCTTTGGAGTGTTGGCACTTGCTTTCCTAAGTCACTGTTTCACATGATGGAGCCCTGATTTTCTGAGGATGTGTGTTGGTTTTGCAGGGCCTGGTTTATGGTAGCAGGGAGGCCATAGAGGTGGCTTCTGTGAGAAGCTGCTAGAAGCTTCCACCATGTCCAACAGAGCCAATCCCTGATGGCTCTGAGAATGGACATGCCGCTGGCCAAGGCTGGTCCAATTACAGATGATGGTAATGCCTCTGTGATAACAGATTTAAGAAGAAACCAAAACAAAGTTTGTGGTGCAGTTGTAATTTTCCAACTAGAGAGGAGTGAGAGTATGTGAGGGGAACAACAATGGAGGCACCAAGGTCAGTGCAGAAGGAGGGGGAGGAGGTGCTCCAGGCGCCAGAGCCGAGATGTCCCAGCAGCCTGTGGTGAGGATCATGGTGAGGCAGTTGTCCCCCTGCAGCCCATGGGGGTCCACCGGGAATGCAAAGGTTCACTCACAGCCCATGGGGGAAGTGTCCACGCCAGAGCGCGTGGATACCAGGAGACTGTGATCCAGAGGAAGTCCCAGTGGAGAGAGACGCCTTGCTTCCAGGCTGGAGCAGCCTGTCCTTGGAGGACTGCACCCCATGGCAGAGTGACCCACGCCACAGCAGTTTTGGGAGGACTGTCTGCCCGTGTGATGGACTCACGCTGCAGCAGTTTCGGGAGAGCTGCTGCTCGTGACAGTGGACCCATGCTGGAGGAGTTCACAGAGAACTGCCTCCCGTGGGAGGGACCCCACAGTGCAGCAGGGAACCGACTCCTCTCCCTGAGTAGAGGAAAGATCATCTTGGGTGATGAACTGACCAAAAGCCCCACCCCGTCTCCCTGCACTGTTGTCAGGAAGGAGGGAGGGGTTGGGGGGAGAAAAGGGTGTCTTTAAGGGCTTATTTTACTTCTCATTCTTTTACTCTGATCTTGTTAGTAATAAATTCACTTTATATCATTAAGTAGAGCCTGCTTTGCCTTTGAAGTGTTTTCTCAACTCATTAACCCTTTGTTATATTCTCTGTCCTCTGTCCAGTTGTAGAGCAGAGGAGAGTGAGTAAGCCGGTGTTTCGTGGGTGCCTGGCATTTGGCCTGGCTGCCCACGGGAAGCGGTGAATGAATTCCTTGTTTTGATTTGCGTATACGCACAGCTTTCACCTGTTAAACTGTCTTTATCTCAGCCCACAAGCTTTCTCACTTTTACCCTCCTGCTTCTCTTCCCCATCCCACAGGGAGAGCGAGCAACTGGCTGTGCGGGGATGAGTTGCTGGCTAGGGTTAAACCATGACAGATGCCTTCTCATTTCTGTCTGCCTTCCACCTCCAGTGGAACGTGTCTCCTTTTAGCTGCCTTGCATGAAAGTATTTAAAGATAAATAATTTTACTGCCATTTATTTCAAAACTGGACACAAAAGTCATAAATGTCAAAATCTGACACTGTGGAACACGTCTGAAGCTACCACTATCCATGATGTGTCAATTTAGCCTTACTGTAGACATGCTAACCTTTGGGCCTTAGTATGTATAGGAAATGTGGCATAGCTATAGCTGCTACAGAAACCACAAATTTGAACCAACTTCAGTATTTGTAAAATCCTCAGCATTTGTAAAATCCTCAGCATATTTTTTGAGCACTTAGTGCACCTTTTTTTATACAGGGAAATGAAACAACCAAGTGGAAGGGTGCTGGTTTGCAATTCTTTGCGAGCTATATGCTTGTTTTTATGTTACTACTTTAGATACACAATTTTTTTATACTCTGATTTCGTATATCAAACATCGACATTGCTAACTCCCAAATTGTGCATGCCAGCAAAAAGACTCAATAACAAGAACCAAAACACCTTGAAGTTAGGAAAATGAGAAAGACAAAATGAGTGGCATTTGGAAGAAACTGAATCCCAGCAGGTATTTTTATTGTCCAAACTTGTTTAGTGTTTGTGAGGACAACTGTGCTGTCTGCCAGAACTAAGATGGACCCAGCAACTTCACAAAGGCAAGTGGCCATGGGAAGGAGTTGACACTACTAGATCTTCTATGCTAAGTGAACAGCAAGGGGCTTGAGGAATGTGAAGTAGCCACCTCAGCTAGTTTTCTTACTTTGTTGTGATTTGACTTTGCTGGGGGACTGCTGTTACAATGATTCTGAAAAGTAAAGTTACAAACTCATCTATGATTATGACAAAGCTACTTAAATCTTCATGCAAAGGTCTCCTCCTTCCCTTATTTCTGATGAATTGAAGCCAGTGGACAGCCAAATGACCATATGTATAATCTGCTCCACCATTCCATACACACTAGTGCTTCGAGATGTGTGTAAATAGATATACTGGCAATTTAAGGCACAAGATTCTTTTGAGGTCATTCTGCAGACTGGCAGTTCCAAAAACATCTCCCCAAAGGTTCACTGTTTCAGATAAATTTAGGAATGAACTGTGCATAATTTTGAAGCAAAAGGACCATCAGGAATTAATAATTTAATGTTCTCATTTTCTCAGTCAGGCACATGTATTAAAAAAAAAAATCTCTCTTGTCATATTCCAAAGTAGTTTAGTTTCCTTGAATGTAAAAGAGTTTAACAGAGAAGACTGAAAATTTAAATGCAATCATTTACGAAAACACGCATTTCACACATTTAGAACATTCATGACAGAAGACATTTGCAAAAACGTAGTATTTTTCAAGTATTTAATATGCTACTTATAAATTAATACTATGAAAACCCAGTTTTTTGCTAGATTGGTTCTGTAAGAGTGTTATTTGGTAATGTACATGCCTTTCATTTCTTACTGAATAAATATCTCCCTGTCTCCACTGGTGCAGAAACCAGACATTTTGAATTACTGTTTACAACACAGTTTTAAGCCTGTATGAATAATATTAACAGATGATCCTGTTTTACTGATTTCTCAAAATGTAATAGTAGGAATATTTATATCTATTGAAAAGTGACTCCAAAAACATTCCCCCTTCCCTACCGAAAGAACAAAGTTTCAGAATACAGAAGAAACCTAACAGTGCTTTCACTCCAGTTTATTACTTGCAGCAATATTAGTGTCTCCATTTAAATATATTTGCGCGCAGGCATAGACAGACTTGTTTTTCAACATAATAATTCATAGTTCTTATGCAGAGATTATGGATATTCTCTACTTCAATACACCAGGGAATGGATTAGGATGCACTTCCTCCTTTCCCTTCTCATTTTAAAATATTTCTGTAGTATAAGATACTCCAGTAGAGTTCTGAGTTCTAACTTATTCTAAGTATATCACAATTCATTCAACTTGTGCCACCTACCATTGAAATCTGATTAGAAGAGCTGGTGTGTATATGACAGAAGGAAACATGGCTGTAGCCTTTCCAGGGAACAGGTAAAAATCAGATTAGTTTACATGGGCCTGTCTAAATATTTTGAGAAATTTATACCTTCAACCACCACAGGATTACTTTGAAGCAATTAGTTTTTGGTAAACTGTACTTCCACCACTTTTCTGGAGGACACATCCATAGCTAGGAATGAAGTGTTAGATGTAGCAGAAGCCACTGCAATGAGAGCAGATGCAAGGCAGAGCTTCTATGCTCAGTCGGAGAAGGAATGTGAAGAGTCAATAGATGCTGTTCTTTCTCCTTGCTCCTAGGTGGTTCCAAACTCTTCTTACAATTTGACAATATTACAGATAATATCTAACTGCTGTCTGCCACACTGCAACAGCAGATGATGCTTCTGATTTCAGATGAGAAAGTCTTGTTTCAGTCTGATAGTAGAAACAAAAGCTATTCACCAGGATGTATTTAATAATATAGTGAAGGGTTCTGGTAAAGTCTACCTTTACAGTTCTTTTTCTGTATATATTGTATTAATGCCTGACATGACAATTTCCAACTCAGTCCTGCCTTCTGTTCTTCATATACATCATAGCTTTCATACACATCATTAATCTTTGGTATATTTATCTGTATCGATAGTGAGAATGACCAGCAGAATGGCTTCAAAGGGACAGCAAGAGAAGAAACAGCAGAAAAGCAGATCTGGTCTTAAACTCTGCATTATGTTTCTGAAACTCATTTTTTATGGACCAAACTATTCACAAGAACTTTGTTACTAAGCAGCCATGTATTTTCATATATACAATAATTTATGACAGCCATATCAAGACTTGCAATAGAGAGAGAATATGCATAACCAAACTACTAGAAAGGTAGAACTGAGAGAAATAGGTCAATAGTTCCAACAAAAATCTGGGGCAAAGACACAAACAAGGTCTGTCTGGCCAAAATTATTGCACAATTATTTAATGCGCTAGTTAAATTTTATTTCCTGCTAAAACCTTGGAAGAAGTGAAAAAGCATTCATAGGGAGGCAATTTCTATATACTTCTGAAAATAAAATGTGGAAAGCCACGAAGTTAGTAATGCTGTATGCCTCAAGCGGTTGTAAACATTTTCATTTGGGGTAGATATATTGCTTACCTAAGCATAATCTGAACACTGCTGCAATACTATAAATGTTAACATATTTACAAGCTCAAGAAGTGGGGCCATGCAAACCTCATGAGGTTCAACAAGGCCAACTGCAAAGTCCTGCACCAGGTCACGGCAATCCCTGCTATCAATACAGGCTGGAGGACGAATGGATTGAGAACAGCCTTGGAGAGAAGGACCTATGGATCCTGGAGGATGAAAATCTGGACATGAGCATGCAATGTGTGCTTGCAGCCCAGAAACTGAACTGTATCCTGGGCTGCATCAAAAGCAGCATGGCCAGCAGGTCGAGGGAAGGGATTCTACTCCTCTCCTCCACTCTGGTGAGATCCCACCTGGAGTGCTGCATCCAGCTCAGAGGTCCCCAGCACAGGAAAGACATGGACCTGTTGGAGCAGGTCCAGAAGAAGGCCATGAACGTGATCAGAGGGATTTCTCCTATAAAGAAAGGCTGAGATAGTTGGAGTTGTTCAGCCTGGGGAAGAGAAGGCTCCAGGGAGACCTTCTTGTGGCCTTCCAGTAACTAAAGATCTACAGGAAAGATTGGGACAGATTTTTTATTAGGACCTGTAGTGATATAACAAGGGGTAATGGTTCTAAACTAAAACAGGATAGATTCAGACTACATATAAGAAAAAAATTTTTCACAATGAGTATTGTGAAACACTGGAATAGGTTGCCCCGAGAGATGGTAGCTGCCCCATCCCTGCAAACAGTCAACACCAGGTTGGATGGGGCACTCAGCAACCTCATCTAGTTGAAGATGTCCCTGCTTACAGCAGGGGGTTTGGACTAGACAGCCTTTAAAGGTCCCGTTCCAACCCAAACTGTTCTATGATTCTAGGAGTCTATGATCTATATATGCATATATGATACTTATGTACTTATGAATACATCTTTACTATTTCTTAAATGCAACTTTCCAACTTAGGACCAACCATGCTGCTTTCGTACTTATCCAACAGTACTGACAAAAGTACATTTCTCAGTTATGCAACATTCAGCTACATTTCATACATGATTAACCTCTCAAAAGGTCACAGAATTCTTTCAGAGAGTATTTCCCATGCAGAAGCAGATAAGCAGTTTTTGCATATCATACTTTACCTCCAGCCATGCCAGATGAATGCCCCAAGCATCAAATTCAGTAAAGAATAACAACATAATAAATCTCTTTTCTTCTCATCATTCATTGCAACTACTGTGGTCAATCCAGAATATGCAACTGTCTATTTTATGAAGGGCAGATCTAAACATGGCAAATGATGCAGAATATGTAAGATGCACTTTTCTTCTTTCTGGTAATTCCGTAAGATAATATAATTTAAAAATACTATTTTTTCCTCCTTTTTTTCTCTGTATGTTGAAATGATTTCTAAATGGCATACCCTGACAAATACAATGATCCCAAACTGCCTGTGTAACATTCCAGTGTTCCACAGTTGTACACACCTATCACAACATTTTTTACAAGATATTAAGAAATCATTTACATCAACCTGGCATAAGTGGAGACATCTACCTTGTAAGAAAAAAAAAAAGCAAAAAGGAGCACAGAGCACAAGGTTAACACCAGAGAGACGAAAATACAGCACCACCAATCACTTAGGTGCTGAAGAACTGTGGTTTACACACTGTGACTTTCAAACTGAAGAATGTTTCCTATAATTATCCTATTAAAAATTCATGTTACAAAATCCCGTATTATTGATTTTAGCATCAATTTTAGGTCTCCAAATTTTCAACAGGGCATTCTTCCAGCATGGGTAAGATCCAAATAATTGCAGAGATGACTAAAAAAGCAGCTTCAGGCTTATCCTGAAGATCCTACAGAAACCAGCTGTTATTTCCCTCTGATTGGGAAGAGAGGAAAGGAATTTGGGTTTGCACAGCAAGAACATCAACACTACTGCTTGTGGAGACCATAACAATATTTAGCTTGTACATGTCCATTTTCCTCCTTTCTGTGTGTGGAGTACTGAACTAAAATCTATTCTGAATCAAAAGGCCAAAAGCCACAAATGTTGTTGGATCATCACAAAGTGAGTATCTAAATAGCATCTCAGTAATAAACCCCTGATGAGGAAATCAAGGGAACCACATGAATCTATTTAAAAGGGCTCAGAAGAAACACAAATGTGATAGTTTGGTCACTGAGGATATTATGCCTCTTCTCCTATTACAAGATTTAAAGGTACAATTTACCAAGGCATATTATGTTGAAAATTTTGCAATTTGTAAAGAAAAGTGAAAGAGTTTGTTTTTAGAAAACTGTCTAGCTACAATTTTCATAGGGTAAGTCGTATCTAAGGAAGTTCACCTTCTGATGAGGTCACTATTACAAAACCAACTGAGACAAAAAGAGCAATGATCCAGAGACTAACCCCATACCTAAAACTAGCACTAAGGGTTACTCAAGAAAATACTTTGCAACGAAGCTGGGCTGTTCTGAAAGCCAAACTTATTCTAGCATGAATTCTCATCCATTAAAATTACTTAACCTGCTATCACAAGTGATTTTGATCTGCCCTACTAAAAGCTAGTGCTATTCTTCATTTGCAGAAATGAAGTCCTAAGAGGATAAATCCTCATTAGAAACATGCCTGCTCAGTAAGAAGAATAGGCTAAGTAATCATTCCCATTTCAGTGTTATTTGATATGACATATCAAACATTTTAATCAGCAGTGCATCGCTGCAGCAAAAAAGGTGAGTGGGATTCTGGGCTGTATCCAAAGGGGTGTTACTTGCTGAGACAAAGATGTGATCATCCCACTCGATTCAGCACTTTCCAGGCCACACCTGGCATCTGTGTCCAGTTCTGGCCCCCACAGTTCAAGACAGACACAGACAGACTGGAGAAAGTCCAAAGGAGAGCCACGAAGATGGCCAAAAGGCTACAGGACCTGCTCTATAAGGAGAGATTGAAGAAGGTCAGTTTTTTCTCCCTGGAGAGGAGAACACTCAGGAAGAATCTCATCCTAGTATGCCAGTAGTTAAAGAGCAGCTACAAAGATGACAGAGTCTCTGTCTTCACAATGAGCCACACGGAGAAGACAGGGGCAACAGGTACAATTTTGTACCATGAGAGATTTCATCTTGACATAAGAAAGAAACTTTTTACAGTGAGATCAGTTACTAGAGCAACTCCACGGATGTGGTAGAGTCCCCGTTACTGGAGGTTTGCAGGCTGTGACCAGACAGGATGCTAGATAATCTCCTCTAGGCTCCCCTTCCAATAGGTTGGACCAGACGGTCATTTGAGGTCCCTTCCAACCTGAACTCTTCTACAGTTCTATGATACATTGGGTTGATGTGATCTCTCCTTTAATACTATCTGAAGTCGTCTACTGCAGGTGTTAAAGACAACTCTTAAATGAAATATGCAGGTCTGCTCTCATTAACACATATCTCATTTGCAGCTCAGTGGATTCCAGGTGCTACTGGCTTATTACACTGCTTTTCAATTTGTTATTTAAAAGATCTTTAAGCATTCCCTCCTCTAGATTTATGGGGTTTTAACATACATATTATAAACTTTGCCCTTTTTATATCTCACTGAAGAAGCAGAGCTGTTGAACACCAATTATAATAATATTTTCATTGCACACTACATCTCAAGTTAGCCAATGTAATCTGAGTTCATTACCGTATCATAAAACAGTGTTACCAAGATACTTTTTAAATCATGACCAAAAGAATAAAGAAGCCTAGCAATCTCAAAACCACGTATTGATTAAATTTTAGTTCTTAATTAGGTTGTTGGTGTGCTAAAGGAAAATAAAGGAGGATCAGCTTTCCATCAAGTCTAAATTACTATTTTTTTTTTAAATAGGCTCATTCTACATTCGTTTTACTACTTTAATTAAGATTTGCACACCTATAGGAGCAGATTACTTGGAATGAGATATGGACAACACATACATAACCCACATAAAAATGGTACTTTACAGCGAGCTCTACATCCAGAGGGAAAATAACATGCATTTTGGATGAGAGTGTGAATTCTAAAACAGAGAACACATTTACTGTTTTGTTGTCACATTATTCATACCTTGAAACAAAAAATTAAAAAAAAAAATTTTTCTATCAAGTGAAGTTTTTGAATTACATTTAAAAGACTTATTAGCCTTTTCCACCATCATGTAGAAATTATGTAGAAAATTAAGAATAACCATTACATTGATATGAAGTGAATATTCTTAATATCCACTCACAACTTTTAGAAAATTTTTCTAAGACTGAATATCAAAAGGAAATAAAAATAGTTATTCTAATATTGTATTCTTCCATTTCCATTTTAAGATTCTATCAAATGGAAAAAACACATTTAGAGCACATATTTTACAAATATGGCCTATATACAACAGTATAGGCAGACAGTGCAAATTATTTTACTTCAAACTAGTTTATTTACAAGACAAATTCACAGTTACCTGCCAGTCAGAAAACAAAAAGGTGTATTAGATAAAAATGAATGATGGTTGCAGACAGTACATAACACTGAAATGGCCAATATATTAAGTTTCACAAGGTATTAGTCAGCTACCGTCCGACAGTTTACTGTTCTTTTAACTAATATAGGAATTGCATAATACAAGATATTTTACAGACACGTAATTCAGATGACCTCAGTGTTTTCATTGACAAGTACTCTTGTACTACAAACAGTGAAATACTACAATCCACAAGCCCTTTGAATATCACTTTGATAACTTCCCCTTCCCACAGGAGCTCATTACTTTCCCTAGCAAAATATAAGTACTGATATACCCACATCCCTATGGCATTTTCCTTTATAGATTCAAATTCATACACACAATCTTATGGTTTTCAGATTCATCTACCTATCAGTAAGCACAGAGAAAATAAAAGTGTATCTATTAAAATATAAAACAACGTATCTACGTTTGATTTAAAACCAAGTAATTAAGTATTGCTTACCAAGTCCTAAAAGATCAATAGTGGGTTCTGATGACTTTTTTGGACTTGCTTTAGCTTCTGATTGCTGATCCTCTTTCTTCTGTGGCTTGTAAGGGAAGAAAAAAATAAACACAAGTAACCTTTCTGAAAAGATTCAGTGCTTAAAAAATTCTCATTAGAGACATTGCTTCAGTATCAGAAGTAAAAGCCCTTTTCTATATTTGTTTATCACAATGAATTTGATTTGTAATGAAGTATGTGGCAGTTATGGTCAAAAGGGACATGGCACATGACTGTAAAAAATGATTGTTCTACTTTCACTGGTATGTAGTCAATTTTTAAATAAATGTAAGTTTGAGGATAGCTTAAAAATAAGCTGAAGTCTTAAACTGAACCACTGCATATCATGCAGTAGGCAAAAACCTGTCTATAATTTATAAACTCATTTCAGCAACCAAACTACATAGTTCTTCAGCATTACAGAGAAAAAACATGAAGTTTTTAAAAGCTTAAATTTAAAAATTATAAGTGGACTAATGAAATTAATTCGCCTTCCTGCGAAGAACATCTGCAGAACATGCAGAATTTACAGATGCTGAGCTCCGATGCACATGAGCTGAGTTCATGATCTTTTTCTTTATAAACCAGAAGGCTAACAACAGCATTTTTCTCCTTCAGAGAAAGGAACCCCTAGTCTTTTCTGGCCTAGAGATGTTGACATGTATGATGGTATTGACGTGAAATTTGATTATGAAAATTACTTCATAAATCTGTTTATAGTTCTTCTCATGTCAATATCAGGCTAATTCTCTGAATCCATCAAAACATCATTTTCTAAAACGAACATCAACTGGTTTTGTAGTAGTGACATGACAAATGCATTTCCTCAGATGCCTTTAATAGGCCTTTGCTCCATACATATCACAAAATCCCGAATCGGACTGATTGATCAATGAGTACTGCCTTTAACTAGGACAGATTACTCAGTAACAGTGGTAGAGCACTGTCAGGCTGGGCACTGGGCTGACACCAACAAAACCTGATTCACTCACACCTTTATCGTGTCTATAATGTGGCTTTGACAGGGTCACTGAGGCTCCTGAGGTTGCTGAAGTCATTATATCTTAGTATTTAGCATTAGGAGAACTGTAAAGTTCAATTCATGGGTATAAAGATCTCCTTTTCTAGAAAATGCTTACCTTTCCTCCTGTCCTGAAAATGGGGGATACAGAGTAAGGAGCCTGGTGTTTGTGAAGAGCAGTGAGGAAATTCAAGAGCATTCAAAGACAGCCCAAGTGAACAGAAGCCTGTCACACTAAGGACACTGCTCTTGCGTGAGCAAGTCCCCACTTGAAAACCTCCAACCAAGAGCTCCAAGGAACCGAACTCCATTTCTGCAGCTACAGGGAACATGTACTGTTATACTCAAACTGACCCTTGCTAATCTCTCAGACAAATACTTGCTTCCTCTTGTCAAAAATCCTTAGGCTGACTTCACACACCTTGCTCAAGATTCAACTGTTTGGGAAATCACCTGATGGAAAAACAGTCTGTGGATTCCCTGATTCTATACTTTCATCATTGGGTTTATGATCGGGAGCATAGCACACTGATTCCAAAAAAGTATAGTTTCTGACAGTAAACCATGACAGCATACCAAGAACTTTCTAAAAGTGACACTTCGAAATGAAGTTTTCTACAACTGCCCATACCTCAGTAAATATGCTATAAAACATAAAATTATTATTATTATAAACACTAATCAGAATTAACAGTGAGTACTTCAGAACAGAATTTGCCATAAAACTGCACATTTGAGTCTTCTCCACGTCTGTAAGGAATACTATGGGTCACAGAAGCTGTAGAAAGAAACATTTCTGACACATTCCTTGACTTCATGGAACTGGCTTTTTTTTTTTTTTCCTTGTGCTTGAACAGCTTAAAAATTTTGAATATAAAATAACTTCTTTCAACTGAAAAGAAAAACTGTTGTAATTATATTACATGTGCAAATTTTCATTACTCCGTATTAGACTTCTGATAACTACCTAAAAGCACAAGTTTGAAATAAATTAAAGCTTGACAGGGTTAGTTTTGAATGCAAACTTTTCACAGAAACCAAACACTTCTGCATACATCAGTATGAACTAAACAGATAGAGTTCACATAGCACTTTCTTTTATTTGGTACTTATTACTGTGGCAAATTAATCTCATTACCTAAACAAAAAATTTAAAAATGTAGGAGGAATAATCTACTTAGGTCCTCTGCTTTGTCAAATGAACATTTTCAATATTTATTATTTCTGTTTCATCACTCTCTAAATAAGAAAGGCAATGAAGATACAAGGTATAAAAATAAAAATTTCTATAAAAATACGATCCCTTAAGATACTCTCTTCCAATATCATTACTATTATTTCTTGACCAGCATTTCTCATTTTGACCATTTTGCTCCCTTGCCAGTATGTAAACTAACAGATTTTAAGGTTACTTCACAGTTAATTACTTTGAGAAAAACTGCAAAATTATTTTCAAGCTTGTTAGTACAGCAAATAGCCATTAATACTCCATTTGTGTCCTTGATGGAGATTTTCTCCTTAAAGCACTATTCAGTGCCCTTACAGCTACAGTTTTCACCAACATTATAACCTTCAGTCTGAAAAAATCAAAGAAGGCCATTAGTCACCTAACATTTACCAATAATTTATCTGTACAATAGCAGATACACAAAGTAATGTTCAGCAGCTATCTGGAACAAAAAATCGTCATCTTTAATTTTACCTGCAATATTATTTTGTTCCTCACATTCTCTCACCATAACAAGCACCATTTCCTGGAACTTCCTATCCTCCTGACTGAGATTTCAATCATTTTTAGAATTTGGTATGCCTTTATTTCTGGTTAAAATGCTTCATGGCACATAGGAGTGCTTTTGTGAAAATTCAGAAGACATTTGTTCAGTGCTTAAGGTCTACCATGATTCACAGAGAGGTAGGGACTTCTCTAAAGTCACCTACACTTAGGCATAAATCAAGTAAGGTTGGCACCAGTGGGATGAGTTAGAACAAGAGACTTGCATGCACACAATTATTCTTAATAATACCTAAATGACCCCTCACTACCATGCTGCTTCTTAAGACAGTCTTGTTCTCTGTTTAGTCCCATGGATCCTGGGCTGACCACACTGTGGTCCACTTGGAGTAGATATAATGAGAAGCAATGCCTTATTGAAGTGTTCTGTAGCAGAGATCATGCCATATTTCTGGGCCTGGAGCAGAGAACCGCCAGGGGTCTCTTCCACCCATATAATTCTGGCATAAACAAGGTGTTGAAACTTTTGGAAAAGAACAAAAAGGGAAATCACACTGGAGTCACTAGAAAATTTTATTCTAAATCATAAAGAGAAATGTGATGTTCAATTTCCTTTTAGCTGTTTTTCTCCAACAGGACTCATACATGACTAAGCTTTACATAGACAGTGGCCTTTCAAGATGTTAATGCTAAGTACTGCACACAGTAAGCACAGAAGTGTGCAACAGGAAAATAACTTGCATAACAAGGCAGTGACATTTCTTTAACTTACCGTTTAATTTAGTGTTGTGTTTTATCTAAAAAAGACCACATTTTGTAGAAGTGCAAGATAGCATGACAAATGGTTGAGAGTCTTGCTGCACTAAGATTCATCTCAGTTTCTATTACTAGTCTGCTTGACTCCCACAGCAATTATTTTTAAGTATTGACATCAGTACTAGATAATCTATTCCTTGTTGTGCCCTTTGGAATAAGGCCACATAAAAAGTAGGAGACTAAGCAGCATTAAGTGAACTAAAAATAGCATTAAAAATGTGATATGAAAAAGGCAAGTAGAAGGGAACAGGTACACAATTTTGTGCATTTATTTTCTAGTGGAGCCTTCAAGGTTACCAGGGCTACTATTTTTTTTTCATGACATTCAAGATTGTCTTAGTAATATATGTGGTTTTAGTGAACAAAGTACATGGTTATAGCAATTCCTAGATATATTTACTTCAGGTCATGTATTAACAGCTTCTCATTCAAAATCATTTTTATGCTGCTAGTACATTCTTCTGAAACACTGTCCTTGTCAACAGCAGAGCATCAAAACATCTTTGATATGCAGGCCTTACATGGCCACTTTTCACAGTTGTCACTAATGGCCACTACATTACTCTTCAGGGTTGTTCTCACGTTGAAGACCTACGGAAAGCAAGCAAAGTCTCCTGCCTTAAATTATTCTGAGATTATTGAAAACAGTTTACTTGCAAGTATCACTGAAAGAAACTGAAGCCAGAACAAGCTTTCAAGGAGTTGATTCTTTTGCACTGTCCACATGATCATCTTACTTTCTAGCATGACTTGGAATTTTTTACCCTAAGAAAAACTGAGCCCTTGTTATGAAAAGAGCCACAATAACTAATTTAAGTTACCCCTCGTCCAGCAGATATTAGATACTTTTGCCAAATTTAGGAGGCAAATAAAGAATTAACCTTGCAACCTCTTACAAATATGTTCACCTATAAAGCATGTCTTTTCACTAGAGGAGCAGGGACACACTCATTATTCAGACCCAGGATGGGCACTATAAATTTTACAATCATGTAGATGACAGGTAAGTGGGGTACAATAATCCTTTACAGTTTTATTTTCCAATGTTGTCCTTTTAACCTTTCACTCAAGTATACTCTTCTGTCACTCCTATTTTCAGGGGCAACAAGGAAGACCCAGGGGACAACTGGTTGCTCAGTCTCACCTCACTACCTAGGAAGGCAATGGAACAACTAACCTGGCAACCACTTCCAGGCACATGAAGGACAAGACTGTTAATGGAAGGAATCAGCACGGCTTCACCAAGAAGAAGTCATGCTTGACAAAACCAACAACTTTTAACAATGCCATGATTGGCTTGGTAGACAAGGTTGGATCATTGTAGAGTGTCTTCCTTTACTTCAATAAGGTTTTTGACAGTGTTGATAACTGATAAAGGTGCCATCATGGAAACAATTCCCTCTTCAAGTTCTTCATTTAATTCTCTGTTTAGTACCCATTGATGACTTGATTTCCAATTTTATTATCAAATCAAGCTATGTCTTAATCCTGTCTGCTGTACATCTACAATAAAATAATGTGACAGTATGGTACTAATACCACATCTGTAAGTAGTCCTTACAGAACTACATTAATCATCTTTCAGTATCTAAAGAGCAGATATTTATAAATATTTATTAACTCGTCATAACTTTACCAAAATGAACAACTGAGAAGTTATGTCTACACATAAGCGGCAGCATCTCTTTCCTATTTAATTAAAATGGAAATGCAGAAATGAATATTTGGACCTTCACTTAATTTCCCACACACTGTCACTGTAAATCAACTGGCACGAAATTACTGCATCGAAATATATATGCAGGCAATCTCCATATGCCTCCACATTGCACCTTGGTCAACTTAAATGTTTTGCACTAAGAAACCATCACAAATAAAATGCAAAAGCAGACAACAGTGGAGAAGACCAGGTCACCTCTAACATATTTGATTTTAAAGCAACCAAGAGCACAAGCCTACTTTAAATCTCACACTGAGATCATGCATTCATTAGTGGAAGCTGCACCAACCAGTTTTCTTGTAATTCACAGAGATACTGTCTATGATTTAATTCATCTTGCTCATTTCCCTACCATTAGAAAACAGTAAGGTTAATCACTTATCAATCTTGTTCATTTACCCAAAATTTCAGCTCTAAGATTTTAAAGTAATTTCCAGTCCATCAGTTTTGATGGAAAAGCTACAAAAATTTGTACCAAAGTTTTGAGGTTTATTTTGCTACAATTCTGACTACATCCTTAAAGATGAAAAGAACACTGTTGTCGAAAACTTCCCAATTTACACAGAATGAGAAAGTTTTCCATTCCATCATGAAAGAGTATCTTTTAACTCAGCAACCTGCATTTAGTGTTGCATTGCTGTGCCACCCTTCTTTATTCTTTCTTCACTAATTTTGTGCAACAATGGAAGTTATCTGAGGTTTAATTTTAAAAAATTGGGTAAGAACACGAGGTTAGGCCAGCAAAAAAAAAAAAAAGAAAAAAGGTCTCTACTACGTCTAAATTTAAAAAACAAAGCTCCATTTTATAGAAATCAATATTAGACTTTATTGAGCTCTCACAATGCATTGCCCTCAATAGAGCAGTTACATCATTCTAGTTCAATCTAATTTATGTGAAATACTTTTCTTGAGTTAAATGAAACCAAATAAATCAGCAAGTAACTGTTAACTATTCTATTCACACATTAAGTTCTAGAGTTGATTTTACAGACTTGTTTCTCCCTCTTATATGTTACTCTAAAGCAAATTATTAGTAAATATGGATGTTTCTTCGACAAGGACAAAAGAACTGATAGGTACTTTATACCATATATTTTGCAAACTAATTGCCTGTATGGGTCTGTCTGGGATGGAGTTCACATTCTTCACAGCAGTCGATAAGGTGCTATACTTTGGATTTGTGGCTATGACGCTGTTGATAACACATTGATGTTTTGGCTATTGCTGAGCAGTGATACTTAGATAACTGTATCATCTTAGTTCCGCACAACTGTATTTCTTATTTTGCTAATTTAAGCAAGCCAACCTCTAAGCACCTTGTTAAGTACATTCAAGGACTACACACACACACAGACATACATATACACTTAGAGTCAGCAATACTTCCCTGTTGGTACATTTTCTTCACAACCACTTTCTCTTTCCTTTCTCTGGCATTCTATAGACTTTGTCAAACAGATGCAAGCAGCACATTAGTCAAGTGAATCAACCTACACATGAAACTCATCCTACAAACCACACTGAATACCCAAATTCAGTTTTCCCATTGAAGCTTTGCATACGCAGGCCTCAGAGCTCTGAATCTGAGCATTATACTTTTGCAGCAGACTCATCCAAACATAAACTCCCAGCCCCTGGAATGGGCAGCAATGCTTTCTCACAGACCACAGAAGAAACAGAGACCACAAGTCTGCAGGAGATGGGATTGTGAAGAATATTAAGTAACACCTGACGCATAAGTCACATACTGTAGGAAGTCCAGTATGTCAGTGGGGTATTTCATCAAATTTTCTTTGGCCAGCTATTTTTGGAGATAACCATTAAATGATTGATTCATTCTGCCTCAGAAAAAAAGAAAAAAAAAAATGAAGGCATTGCCAAGTCAGTCCTCCTCCTTCCTCTGTACAAAGACTGTAGTACAGGACATGGGATGTTGCCTATAGGGGATATGGTTATATATGGGCAAGAGAAAAGGAGGGTCAGTACCACTGTGACTGACCGTCACACACCTATTAAATTCACATACATAACAGGATACTATGAGGTCTATAGCTGATGTCACCAAAGCTCTCTTTCTGCAAAACAAGCTTGTCCTTTCCCAACTCTCAGCACTGTGGCCAAATACGTGTCTGGCCATTAGGTGCACAAGATGGGCAGGGAAAGACAAGAGGGAAGTGGAAAGGTTTACACCAGCTTGCTTGGTTGACAGAACAGACAGCATACGTGAGGTCTTCTGATAAGAGTTACACTTCGAATAATAAAACAATAAGAATATTCAGATCTAGCATCAAGTACATTGCTCTGCAGTCAAACGCACTGCCTTTTTAAAATTACTATTCTAGTAAAAATAGGAAAATAACCCAAATTTGGTAAATGAGTAAGGACACTGGTATCCTTTTAGAACAATTGTGTAATATGATCATACATTCCAGCGCCTATGGTCAGTCGAAATTTATAGGCTACTCTTCTGCACACCGCTGCTCACTAGAATACTCTCCTCTGACAGGCAGCTGAGGGTACTTTGCACTGGAATTGACAGTGGTGAAACAAGCTTTTTTTGTAAGGCCTGGTTCAGAAGCGCCAGCACACAGTGAAAATATTGTGGTTATTTTTCTTTATAAATGGGTGATTTGAGTTTCCATTTTCTGCTTCTGTCACTAAGCGAGTTATCATCATACAGATTTTAAGGCTTTAACAGTTCTAAAAGACATGAGACCCAGCAGAAATGTAAAGTCCCCCAAATACTTTAAAAACAAGCAGAATTTTGCCAAATTCACTACTACAAGATAATAATGTAAATAATTTATCAGATTTCAACACCAGCATTTAGGATTATCATTGACCTTATTCTCATTTACATTACGTGAGAGCATTAAACAGGGTAGCATACACAGTGCAGGACAGAAGACACATGGCTAATAGCTCTGAAGTAGAAAAACACTGCAGTCAGAGCAGTCATAAGCTACTAATCGAAAAATCTCTCCTACTCTGAAGCAAGATACCAGTCACTATCAAAAATCTGATTCATCAACTGTCCAGTCCACTTATCTGCTTCTATTTTCCTTCATATTTTAATATTAAATACAAAAAATACTTCTCTGCACATTTTCCTCAATTTTCCACTTTAATGAAAAATTCATAGGAATCTAGAACTCAGTCGGTTTAAAACACATCTGACTACCAATGCATTTCTAACAAAAGCCTTCCTTTACTCTTGTTAGGGAGGAATTGTATGCCTTGTGCATGAAGCAATTGGATTCCTTCCCTCCTCATTATCTGCTTGCAATACAACTTGCAAGACAGCATAAACATCTGAGAATTGCCATATGAGAAAATAATGTAGTAATTTACTCTAAGCTTTCAATAGGTTTGTAGATACGATTTTTCCCGACAGCTCATACACTAATGCTCTACAAAGTTTAGTCTGTATCTATTTACAGCATTACTCATGTAAGCATCCTGGAATTTTTAAAGACTGTTTTTATAGCTTTTGTACCTGACATGCAAATACATAAAAACTAGTATTTTCATAATATTTAATTCAAATGACATTAAAGATGAAATGTGTTATTCTTTTTACCCTCCTATGAAATACTAGCTTTTTTTTTTTTTCAGACTTGCAACTGAAGATGAAGAAACTTAGAAAACAGATTAACCCATCAGAACTCAGGAATACTTTTAGCAAGTGACGAATTCTTGTTTTGCTTAATCAGCAAAAAATCCAGAAAACTGATGTACTATATTGAAACACAAGTTAAACTACAATGGTATCATTATGAAGTTGTATAGACTACAGCAACTCTGCAACGAAACTCTGATGCATTTCTAATCAAGAGAAAAAACTGCATGTCAACAATAACAAAAAAGCCACCATTCTTATTTATCAAACTAGAATTACCTTGAACCAAAGAGAGAACCCAAGGGGAAAATGTAAATTTCTTATTTAAGAGTCTATTGCAATTATTTCAGACACTGAACTACTCACACTTATCTGGGTAAGCCAATTTAAGGAATTCACACTACGCAAACTAACAAAACCGAATTGTCTTTTGTTGTTGTAGCTAAATATGATTCTGTACGCACGCAGGTCCTTCTGTCAAAACACGCACCCAAAGAAAAACTTTTTAAAGTGGTCCTTGATCTACATCTTCACTTTAAAAACCTGGGTATATGGATTTCATTAGGTTTTCACAGTTAGAGCAAAGTACTTGAGCAAGATTATGTAAAATGTATTATATCTTTACTCATTTCAATTAAAAAATTGATGGCAGAACTAACAGACCCTGCACCATAATCTTATTCCATTAATATGATTTTATCCGGGTCTAGGCTAACATGCTAATAATTTCTGTGAAAATGGATTAAGACTATTCCTTTGTTATTACTTATTGACCAAGCAGTACTAACATTGTATTTTAACTGAATTTAAAATGTTAGCTCAGATCTCATTTACTTTAGTCAATGTATTACAAGAAGGCTTAAAACCCTCCATGTCTTGTACTTAGCTGAATTGGTTTAGCTCCTTTCTATTGCATCAGACAATCTCAGAGGCCCTTTTACCTTGCTCAAAACAACGTATGGACTATGTAAAATTTCCTAAAATGAAGTTGGCTTTCTTTTTATACTTACTGCTGTAACTACAGCAAAGGATCAGAGAAATTCTGATTCTTATATTCATGTAATAACTCTATATAATAACAACCACATTTCAAATACTAGTTCTACACATTCATATTCAAATATATTGGGTTCTTAAAGCTGAAAAATTCAGAATATGGTCTGAAAAAAAGAGGAAAAGCTCTTTCTCCTAAGTTTGATACTTGCAAAAAGCATCAAAATACTGCAAGATGATTGCTAGGTAATGGTCACAACAAGAAGCAGCAACTTGAAGTTGAGGTAGGGATGCAGAACAGGAGAGGCACGTAGTATGAGTGCAGAGGCATTCAAGTTTTCCAGAGATTCTGGGGGCAAGGACTTGAGCAGATTTTGCTGCAGCTCTAAATCTTTGAAATTACTGCATTTGAGCCCAGAAGCAAGGACCTGTTTACAAGGACACAAAAGGCAGAGAAAAAGCTGTTTATCAACCCTTTTCCTATTTTGTATTATCTTGTCATGGAACTTGATTTAGATAAAACAGAAGAATTCTACTTTTAATCCAATATAACCTAGGGTTTACATCTTTTAGAAGAAATCACTATGAAGCAGAAAATCTAGACAGATCCATCTTAAAGCTAATCCAGTGCCCCATTACGGGATCTACAAATCAGGTTAGGGTCAGAGTGTTTTAATGCATCTCAGTTTGCAAGCTGTGAAATGCAATAAACATGGTTTGTATTCTTGCAAGTTATTTTAAATACACCTTCAGTTTTCGAATCACAGATTATGGTTACATGAACTCAGTGTACATACTTCTCCTCAACTTCTATTGCACTCATTAGCCTTGGCAAGATTACAATAATGCAGCTATATTAGTTCCAGTTCCTCATTAAACTATCTTCTTTTATAACTTTCCTTCCAAAAACCTTTCAAGTGATACATAATACAACATCAGTGTACCCAATCAGAACTAAAGGGCATTTATGTGTAATTCCTTCTTCATATATTTCCAGACAAGAACAAGCTGTTTGAGGCATGGCAACTGATTGAGCTCACAGTAAAAAAACAATCAAAGAAATGCTTTCCATCCCTATTCATGAAGGTATGCTTTTCAGTCTTTTTTGTAACAATAACAAAAGTGCTTTTTTTGGCTGAAAAATGCTTTTTACATGAAACTTCATCCAGTATCAAGACCCTACACCCTTTGCCAGCAATCAGCTCACAACTTAGATCTTTCCAGGTGCTTATATCCTACTCACTGGTTAGTCCAGCATGAAATGTGCTACCTGTTAACACACATGAGTATGATCACAGTATGTTTGTCTCCAGCAGCTGGTGTTAGATGTGCAGCCTTTGCAATAGTTGGCTACTAGATGTTTGTCTCTGCAGGTGCTGACTCTCAGATTCCTCAGACCTGCAGTCTCTTTGCAGTGCCCAGCACCAGCCTCTTATCCCACTTGTCTGGTAGCTGAACTTGAAGTTTGCAAGTGTTCACACACAGGCACAGAAGAGACAATGCACTCACACACAATAGTTGCAAATAGCACTTGGTAAGAATACAGAATAGCCTGCAGAGATCAAGTGAATCCTACTGCTCAGACAATCCTACTGCCCAGCAACCTGCATGTATGTGACTTCTTTTCATCCCCTTCCCCCTGCTTCCTCATGCTTGTTACACCCCAATCCACCTTGATCCCTCTATTCTCCTGTTGTGGTCTGTCACTAAAAACAACCCATAATAAGCTGCATACAGTATTCTCTGCCCCATCTTCAAATTCTTTTCTCTCTGCATCCCACAAGAAGTCCTACAGCCTATAGCAATTACCCCTTATTTGCCTGGTGTTCCCAGGAGAGAATCTCTTTCCTTGACCCACCTCACTACTTTCCTTTGATGCGCTAGAAGTAGATCACTGGCTCTGTTTTCACCGATTAGATTACTCCACTTTGCCTGCCTGTTGCTGTTTGTCTGATTCTTACAGACTTCACGTTTTAGTCACAGTCTTACAGCACCACACTGAATAGTGTTTCATACAACCAACCTCTGAGTTAGGACTTTTTTCTCAGAGTGTTGGACTGATAACTCTGAACTGGTATCGTTTCTACCATTATCACAAGCAGTATGATACAGACACTTTATGAAGTATAAGCGTACTATGTCTCTAGAGAGGCATTTGAAAAAGCCTCTCAATTAGCTCCACAGAAATTCAATCCGGTCAGTGACAGTTAATCAGACAGAAATAGCCCCAAAGGTTAATTTTTCTTACTTCTGTATCAGCTTATTGCTTTCTTTAACTGCTAGAGAAGTTAGGAGAAAGCTGATGAGTACTTTATCATCCTCACATACAAATACATAATTCTGTTTCACAAATGCAGAACTTAGCGAGAGGGAGCATTTAATAAATACTTATGCATCATTAGCTATATTAGTTTCTTCTGCCAGTCAGGGTATTTTTTCCTCAGTTTTGTTCTCATTTCAAAGTTAATCACTTTGAAACAATTACTTTAAAAGCCAAGCAATTTTAACCTATCATACGCAATACCAAAATGGATTTCTCTTTACTTGGGCAAGCCACATTTTCCTTGTCTTCATCCTCCATATCATCATAATCTTTAACATCAACTATCAAGAAGCACTGCAACCACAATCCAGTCTAGAAGCCTACACCTCAACTGGAAATGAGTCAAGCTTCTTTCTGCTTTTAATCCTCCAGTTTAAATAATGTGAACCTGTACAAAATTTCTGTGTATTCTGAAATTGAATATTTAAATAATCCTTACTAAATGTAAGGATTGCTAAAGCTTTTTAGATTCACCAGTTCAAAGATTCCAAAGTTTTAAAACTGGCCCTTCAGAGTGATATTACAAGGCTTCTGATTTATTTGTTCAGTCACCCATTCCAACATTTATGCTAAGATTCAACCCACCCTGTTTCATTTACACCACTAAAATAATACACATTTAAAACAAGGAAAAAGTTATATTGATATCTACTTAGAGTGTAAACTGAGGATTACATAGACAAGACGAAAAATCTGTATGTTCTCTTGAGCAGAAATTACCCATGTTACTACACAGTGTAAAATGAACTTTCCGCCTAGCAGACAAGCCTGCAGTACCTTACTCTGACATGAAGTACAACATCCTCAAGTTGAGAGAGAAAATACTTGCTGAGCAGAGAGGCAGGACAGATTTACTTTGCAACAGTACAGCTGGCCTGGGGACCAACCTCAGAACAGCCCCATTTTCTTCTAGCTGCAGGTACCAATTTTGTAAAAGAAAAATTTCCAGTAAAACTGAAAGACAAGCTCATCCACTTACAATTCTTTTTTCAACAAAGCCAAGAGGCAATTGATTGCAGAGGGGTTAACATTTCTGACCAATACATGTAGGGAATTTAGCATTCAAGAGCTGCCAGTTATTTGAACAACTAGGCAACTGGTAACTTAATTTTGCATCATACTTATCATCTGACAAAATTATCTACAGTGAGAAACTTGTCCATTTCCTTCAAATGTTAAAAGACCCTGCTTCTATCTTCTCTTGTTTTTATCACAGCTACAGTGCTATTTTCCAAATATATTTGAGTCAATTTTGTAAAGACATAATTATGCAACAGTATGAATACCAGAGTGATAAAGTGTTCCATGCAACTGTTCTAGTGCCAGGAGCAACTATTGAAACACAATGAATTCAACAGTTCAAAGAAATACTCTTATTCTTTTTAGCAAAAAGGCACACAATCAATACCTAGGTCAACTACGAATTTAAACTGGAAGACACTCAAAGGTACATGATATTGGAAGATTGTTGAAACCTCTTAAGGCATAGTATTATTATTATTATTATTAATTTAAAGCTTAGCAATGCTGGAGATTTAATACTGCCAGTGACACTGAAAATAATTTTTTACAAAAGTCAGTATCTTTGCTCTTTGGTAAGATTTGCACATCTGACAAGGTTTCCCACTACCCATTGCCCTATCTTGATGGTCACACACTGGAGTGAGATTAAGCACATTCTAGCTTAAGCATGGTAAAATGAAACAGAACACACAAAAACACTTGATTGCTTTGCCCATGCTCCAGTACTTGCATTATTTTAGGAAAACAAAGGAAGCCTATTATTCAAAACAAGATATGATTATTATTTTGAGTGACGTCATTTAAATGAAAATATTTTTCCTCTTATCAGCTTCATCTCATCCAATCCCTATCCTTCTTTACATTCAGTTCCATGTATCAGTACCACTTACGTAAAAGTGTCGTGCACTTTGTTCCTGCACATTTGATTGATTGTACACAATCTCCTACCTAGTACTGTAACTTTTATAACACTTTTCAGATGAGATTGTATATTTGCAGTTTCAATCATGCATGCTCCTGTGGTTTCAAATGTCTCAGAATGAGTAAGTCTTGGTCATATGGATGCTTTTTTTCTAAAGACAACATCCACCCATGAGTAAGGCTGATTTAATTAATGCTTGTTTAAATGTGTCCACTTTATTTTATTCAATATACAAATAAGCATATGTAACGTCGCCTTAATTGTCTCAAAGTCACCAGGAAAAAAGATAAAACTTCTCACAAGCTGAAAATGCCATCTGTTAATAAGTATTATCAACGAAAACTCAAGGCAGTATTATGTTTTGAACCTGCACGGAGCAAAAGTATAACTGAGGATTAAATTAAAGTATAACTGAGGATTAAATTAAAACTAAGCACACTTAACAACAGCTTTCTGTTAAACAGTTAGGCAAGTTAAACAAAAGCAAATTTAACCAAAGCAACCCCTACTCAAGCTTGTTCTCATTATTTTTAATTCTACTTGTATAGAATTTTTAAAAATTACATTAAAATACTGTTCTGCTCCAGACCAGAGCTGAGAGGATCAAGCTGATACAGCAAACATGGCTGAGAAAAAAAGTGATACCCTTCCTGAATGCTAACTCCTTTTCCAACATTAAAAAAGATAAAAACCTTTTTTTTCTGACAAAAAAGGGTTTTTTCATTGCTTCTACTTGCAGTATCTATTTCTTAATTTCTTTGTCTACAGCTTCAAATACGTAATAAGAGCCATCACAGATTAATTTCATTAAGTAAGACTATTTTTCAAGGCAATCCTCAAACAGAAGTCCTTTGTTACCTGCAAAAGGAATGAATAGTGCAGTTTCAGGAAGAATCTAATTTGATTTGCCTTTCTCCAGACTAGCATTAAAAACAACGAAAGAA
Source organism: Ptilonorhynchus violaceus (assembly GCA_013397565.1). NCBI lineage: Eukaryota > Metazoa > Chordata > Aves > Passeriformes > Ptilonorhynchidae > Ptilonorhynchus > Ptilonorhynchus violaceus. The sequence continues at coordinate 839,672 of VZRJ01013153.1, read as the reverse complement.
CCCAAAATAATCTGATCTCTTCCGTAAGACTGAGAAGGTATGATTAGAAATGTAAAACCAGGCTGGGACAGGTCCATAGTCCGTGAAATGCAGACTGAGAGAACAAGAAGCCTTAAAACCCTTCACTCTCTGTGGGGGTACAAGGCAGGGAAACAGGCTGCCCTGTCTTATCACATACTCCTAAATCCTGAGCTTTAACTCTTATCTACTTAGTCTGAATTTGTGAAAACAAGGACTAAGAGTATAAATAAGACTATGTATTCAACCAGAGGGCAAACCAGGTTTCTATTTTGCTGTTCCTGTGATAAACATGATTGTTTATTTATTACAATTTAAAGTAATATTACATTTTATATAAAAATCAAAAGGAAAAAATATTTTAAAAAGCAATCACTCAGGCAAATAATGCTTAGACATCTAGGAAAATGTTATTAACGACTGTTCAAGTGATTCAGCAAATATATCAAAATACAGTATCAAAATAAAGAGAACAGTTAGAATAGTTATAATGGGATTCTGCATTTAAATTATCATTCAGGTCAATATTTGTGAATCAACTTATTCCCACACATTAAAAGTACACCCTTAAACATATCACTTTTACCAAACCGGTGTTTTAAGTGGACACCAAAAATTCTGCAGGCTTTCATTTCTTCCATGTATTCTTACAGTGCTACTCAGTTTTAAAGAAGTGTAGAACACTACAGCACTATTTGCTCCAACTCATTTCTCTTTGTACAAAATTATTAGGATAATAACTTGTAATACTTTGGATAAACAAATTACATCCCAGAGAACTAATGGGGACTGACAGTGCCTCTTGCCTCAATTGTCCAGGCAGGTTGATTTTTGTGGGAGTTTTAGCTGTCTTTGGAGAAAAACAAACACACCATCCTAACAAGCCATATTAAGTTTTTCCTATTTGGTTAAATGAGTATTGGACACATTGTTTTTCCTATATGAAGGGGAAAAGGTGCTAGTATGACTTGCCCCCGCTTTTATTTGAGGGACTCTCCAGTACTTTTTAAATGCAAACAAACTGATGTCTATCTGTGCCTCTGTAATACAGGCCATCTGGTGCTGGCTGGTACCAGCTGACTGAGAGGCAGTAGCTCACTGTTACTGCCAAGTTTAATCTGCCAATTTAGTCTCCATTTTGAGGAAGAAAAACAGCATTTGATATACCACCATTGAAAAATAACCTCCAACTGGCCCATTCCTGTCACTTAAAATAACTTTATACAAAAACAAGAGCCAGTTTTAAACTCAAAAGGCAATATAATATAACAAACTCACAGTGTCATACTGAACTTCAGTTAATCAAGTGGAACTGCTGCAATCCTTCAGAACCATTCATCATCCTGATATGTTCAGCAGAATAAAAAAAGTCTTAAATTTGAATGTCAATATTAGTTTGCAAATGCACAAGTACTTAGTGAAAAAAAAAAACCAGTTTGTTTTTTACATTCTAATCATTTAACTTTACTGTCCCAATACAATACAATCTTGTCTTAAAAGCGTTTACTTCAATAACTTGCATGTGGTTTCACAGTAACTATGGTCCTCAACATGCAGTATTTTACAGTGAAAACATCACAATATTTTCATGACAGTACTCAATTCATGTGAAACCTCTAAAATAAACATGGGAGAATGCTGCACTGTGCTGTATCCAAACAATTCCAAAGCATTCAGTGTCATGGACTTAGCTGAACTTTCTAATTTTGGATATCAGAAGTACTTACCAAGTTTTCCACGGACAGCTTTCCAAATAATTTCTGGTTTATTTCTGGATTGTTAGCACTGAAGGACAAACCCTTTTTTTTAATGTAAATAATTAGGCTACATAAAAAGTTGAACCCTACAATAATCTGAACATTTAGGCATACCAATCTCCTCCTTCTTTACTCTGGGAGCACTCCAGAGCTTCATAACATCATATCTAGTGAAGCCTTTTTTGTTTGAATTTGTACTGCAGAAGTACATAAACAGGTATGTCTTGAAAAAACCTGAACAGTCCTAGTTGCTCTGAAATTCAAGAAGTCATTCATACAGCTCAGTCCAAGTTCTCTGTTCTAAATAGTGCAAAACAAATACCTTTACTAAATGAAGTATTATTCCTTATACTGTTTGATTGCTTGTGAACAATATTCCTCAGTTCACTCTTTGCAGCTCTTGTTTATCCCTGGGACACACAATCTCCCCAGTTCACACACTGGCCATGTCCCAACCACGTCCCTGACCACTCAGCCTGAATGAACTAAGTGCACCCCACCTCCTGCCTTTCTATGCTTCCTTTCAGAGGAAAACAGGTACAAGATTGATGGGGTGTACACAGAGCCTGCTCCAACCTGCTGCATCAAGAAGTAGCATGGAGCTTACCTAATCTGTTGCTCCGTGCTATAAGAAGAAACTTTACCTAAACTATCTACACAGGTTAAATTTTATTTCAGAAAACTACTATAAGGCTTTGGTAGCTCTCTCATACACAAGTAGGATACTTAGGCTACATATTCTAAGTCACCAAAAAATTCTAAACTGAACATATTCCATTACCCAAGGATGAACAAAAATTCTACTCAGTAAACATGCTAGAAATAAAAAGAAAAGGAGTTCAGTGGCTTACTCTGTTCCCAAACAGAGAACTCGTTCAGTCAGTTTAAGCAGAAAAGAAAGGAAAATAAAAAAAAAAAAGGAGAAAATTATGGCTGATTTGGGAAATTTCACTAACTTCAGCTGTGCAAAAGAGTAATTAATAAGAAGGGAAAGTTCCTTAGCAGCTAAGGAAAGGGCAAGCATGATGACTAAGTTTAAAAAGCACTAGCAAAAGTCTAGCTGTTTTTTCCCCACCTACAAATTAAAGATTTTCCTGTGTAATTACCAACAAAACATGTTAAGATTGGTAGCCAAACTACAGACTTCCCCTCCCCACTAATAAAATGGGCTCTTATAGCATGAAATGTACTTTTTTAGTCAATTTAAAATCTCTTAATCTTAATTGTCTGTACAGAATATGTACAATTTGCTTTCATTACATGACAGTCTGCCTTATGCTATTATCCTGTTCTTGGCCTCTAGGAAACATTAAGAAGTACACAATTAGCCCCAGTTTGATCATTTATTCCTGCAATTCAACACATTTTTATATTGCCAAAATTGGCGCTTCTGTTGCTTGCAAATAAGCCAGGCTTTGGGTGGACATGTCAGCTTCACATAACCTGGCCCCAGTTTTCATGTCACAAAGAACTACACAGTAATTATTACAGCAGTTTTCTTGCAATTTTTTCACCTGTTTCTCCAAAGTAACTGTAAGAGCAAGGTTATTTTAAGCAGAAGTACAAAACTTGAGATCTGCAACTGTGGAAATGGCGCAGGGAGAGAGAGAGGAAGGACCCTGGGTAACTTATGCAAGTTTCTTAACTTTCTTCAATTCGACTGAAAAAAGCATTACAGCTGCCAGTAGCTTGGCAATGTCATTTTATTAAGAGTTCTGCAGATCTGATGTGGAACATCACATTGTTGGTTGCTTCCAATAAAATGCTAATCACTGGACTAGACGCAGTCAGTAGCTGACATAGTAAGATCTTGTTGTATTACAAATTGCCCAGTAATTTCATCAGAGAAAGTGAACAGCCAAGAAAAATAGAGTAAAACAAGTATCCTTGCTACTCACTATTCTGCAAAAGATCTCTCTGATCTTAAGGAAATTCTACGCTACATCTGAAATCACTGTCTCCAATGCGAAGATTCATAAACATACTTCCCATGAAACCCACTTTAAGCACATTATGATTTTTTACTGAAAAGCAATTTCAGTAAGAAAACTCACTATTATTAAACCAGTTAAAAGATTATTTTCTGTTCTTTTTACTTATCAAAGCATGATAATCAACAAAGTATCTTTTACTCCATAATCACCTGACACATTAATGCAATATTGGGATCATAAGTTTACTAAATCAATGCTACAAGCTTTCAGTAATATTTGAAAATGCAACAGAAGTCACGCTAGACATTTAGCTTGCTAAAGGCTAAGGATCAGTTAGTCACAGGAGAAAGGCTCTTAAATGGATGTAGGAGCAAATTAGTCAGCTCTATGAAACAAAGAACATGAGAATTGAATGTAAACATTTTAAATTTTTAGAATGCATATTCTTGTTTTAAGAGCTTGAAGAGCTAAGAAATTTAATCTCAATGAAAGATAAAATCGAAGTCCCTAGGAACTTAAGACTTGCAGGAGTACATGACATTTGTGAATAGATCTGAAGTTTTCTCTAGCTTCATCTTTTTAGCAGTTTAAGGCATCTATTTTTTCCCATCTTTATTGATTCTTCTATAGGATGGCTAAAACACCGCTTGAAGTACCTTTAAAAGAAGTCTCAAAATTGTGGCAGAACTGACAACTGCTTGCTTACATATTTTTAATTCATTAACTTCCCAAGCCTGGAATGTATAAGACCGGAGATAAACCATGCCTGCAGTAAAGGCAACCAGTGACTTCACATATGAAGTGTGCAAAGACGTCTCATATTCTGTTTCTTCCTCCAGGCAGCTGAGAGCTGGGGAAAATAACCATCTACTGCTTGATGTGGTTGCTGAAAACATGATACTACGGTCAAGATGCCTGCACTCCCCTGATTAAACATGCAATATTTAAAATATCCTATAGACAGTCTCTACCTGGATGTGAAGTGTATCATTATTACTGAAACACTAATGTTTATCAGGTCCCTAAAGCAGAATCACACCACAAAAGCAGCAATGTATTATTCCATATATAAAAATAAAACCTTTTGGTTTTCTATCTCACCAACACCTTCCGACAGAAACAAATATTTGATATAGGTCTCTTTCCTTTGGAGTAAAGAAAGCAACTACAATTCTAAAATATGTAAAGGCTGTGTCTAAAAGCAGTTTATTTTGAATGAATGATTCTCAAAAAGCCCAAGCTTGAAGAATGTCTTAAATTAAAAAGATGACACACAGATGAGTTCCATTTCAGCAATCAATGCTGACACATTAATAATGAAATAAAATATGCTGCAGTATTTCAAACATTTTGCAGCTGGTACAACTGTTACACTATTATCTAACACAGATATATTTACCAAATTCCACATTGTGTAATACAAGCACTTAAAACCAAAATACTTCTTTTTATTTGCTTAATCATTAACTGGTAATCTAATGACTTTTCAAATGTAAATCTAATCAGTGGCATTTGAATTGGTTTTTATTTCAAATATTAGGATAATTCCTCAGCTCTAACTATGCTCTGTTATCATTTCTCCTCACTTAACCAAGTATTCCCAGCCACATAACAAGGTTCAGGCATCCTCACAAAGTGAAACCCTCTCTCTCCCAAACAAAAAGTAGATCTCTGGGTTCTACAAAGTTAAGGTTTCCAAACCACACCAATTTAGCCTTTGTAAGTAAAGTATACTGTTATAAGGACCAGAATAAAACATTTAACTTGGCTGGACACCCATGTAAAAGTTCAGTAATCAACAATTCTAATGTTTTTATTGTCATCCATAAACTTGATTTAACCTCCTACCATATCAATAAAGACAGCTCAGTGAAGCTACACAAATTGTCATAATAAAATTTGCTTCTGCACTAACTGATTCCAAACCTGCTTTCTAATTTAAAAAGAATGGTATCGTACTGGGGACGGCCTTTTTTTCCCCTCCAAGTGTGCATATATGTATATTTGTATCTTGTTTTATTATGTAAAATGAAAAAAAACCCTCTATTTGGAAACTGAATTAGAAATATATCTGCAATCAGTCTATGAACACACAACATTTTTTATAATTGTAACACTGCACTACTGGGGAATAAACTGACAGATGTAGACTCCAATGCATTCTGCAGACTACACTGCAGATCTGAACATACTGAGGGATTCACAAAATCTCAGAGATGACATCTGTATTAAAATAAATTATTATATTTAATTCTAAAATTACCCATTTCATTTTTGTATAATATTAACTCTCTACAGAAGCGCACATGAGATTTTAATTGTACCTACTTTACTAAGGCTGCTCATTATGCTTTAACACAGCTGTGTAAAGAAGCACCTTAACTGGTTTGCCTGTCATGTTTTGTGACATGATCTAGCCGCAAATTTTCAAGTTACTTAGAGTTACTAACTAAATTCTATAGATTATACATTTATGTTCAAAATGGATTTATTTATGAAAGTCAGTATTAGGTGATAATACAGGACTCAATAAAACCAAAAATTTTCTGTGCAAGAATAGCAATGGTCCATGACCCTGAAATTAGCTCAGCTAGTCAGAGCACAGTGCCAACACCATGGTTGTGGGTTCGATCCCCATATGGGCCATTCACTTAAGAGTTGGACTTGATGGTCCTTGTGGGTCCCTTCCAACTCAGACTATTCTGCGATCTTAAAAACTTTAATTAGGTTTATGATCTGAGCTTGAACTTTAACAAAGCTTAACTCATTTCCCTCTTCCCCTGAACACACTCCTCATTGTATGGTCAACCAACCTGCATATGCAAGCAACAGCAAAGTAAACAATTCATGTGGATTCACCAGATTACAATTCATATACACATACACATATGTACATATATATATACACACACACACACTAATTTTTTCCTGAAATCTCTGAACATGTCTAGTACTATGTGCAATTTTTAAATAACTAGAAAAAAGAAACTCTTCTTACCTTTTCAGCTGTTAACTGTTTTGATTGTTTTTCTGATTCTCTCTCTCTCTTCTTCTCTTCTTTCTTCTTTTCTTTTTCCTTCTGAAAAAAGAAAAAACATTTTGGTAGTACTCAATTTGCAAACATATTGAATGTCTACAGCCATACAGAATATAAACAGAGATCTTCAGTTACTCCGTTTTAAATCAGAGTTTATGCTTCTATCTGTTCTGCTTCCAGAAGTGACTCATTTTGCTCAAATACTACTACTAAAAATACTGTGACTTTTAGAATTCAAGAAATTCACTATTTCATCTGCTCATCTGCTTTTCTGCTTATAAGCAGAAGGAAAAAAGAACTAGTTTTGCTTCTCCTAAGCTAAGCAGAGATGAAGAGAAAAAAAACATCTACAAGTATATTAAGAACCTCTCATTATGAGGGTGGATGCCAGTTGCTTTGACCAAAGAACTAGACTAAGGTAACTTGCATGCAGAAAGTTACTAATTTTTAAAAGCTAATCTAGTAGTCTTAAAAAATACTCCTGAATGTAAAAAAAGTTGCCTTGGGCCATATGACAAGTCAGCTGAGTCATAAGACATTACATTGTTCCAGAAAGTGAAAATATAAAGACCCCTTTACTTTGAATGCATCATAAGGACTTTACAGAAGCTTCTTCACTTCAGTTTTTAATGAATAAACAGGCCAATATTTCAGACGTTCTCTGACTGAAGCAAAGCATAAAATATGTTAAGGAGTAACATGCAGAAGATACAGACTTTTTAGGCCAGCAGTAACATGCAGAAGATACAGACTTTTTAGGCCAGCAATTGCTCTGACAAAGTGTTAGTCTGCCTGCATTTATCTCATACAACTACAGTGTAGTACCAGTGAGTACATTTGAACACTAAAATGGATGAAACAAGGGTTTACCATCTGTAATAAAGACGATGAAACAGTAGCTCCTAAATGTTCTTTCAGCCACTGGACTTGTATCCCTTTGTTCAAAGCTTCAAAACAGTTTTGTTTTACAAAACACTATTGTTTAGCAAGTTTCCCAATATTAGGAGGAAGGTTGAGAGGTTAGACAACTGTCCATGCAGCTCCAATGTTAAAAATAAAACCGCTTATGAGGTTACAGTTTGTGTCAATAAGGATTGTTTGTGGCTTTTTCTTTTTTTTTTCAACATCCAATATGTATAATTTTTATATCTTTATAACATGGCATTTACTTAATATAGTTCTAATACTCAGATGAAGGGGTTTTTTCCCTGGGTGTTTTTTTTTCAGAAGTGACCAGCCTCAGGGAGACTCAAGTAACACATTCTTCAAAACTTGCAATAATCAATTTTCAGACCTTTCGCCATATTTACCAGATGGATTGGGGTTACTCAAGTCCCAGCTAAACCTAGTGAATTATTTCATCAGGCATTAACCTGAACACTCAGTTGCTGGAAAATGAGACTATCACACCAAGCATCTGCTTACAAGCAACAGAAAGCAATGACCACAGTCATGAAACGCCAGTGGGGGAATTTGGAACATCTGTTTTGACAAAAAGAAACAGAGACCAGCTTAGATTTTACTGAAAGTTAGGAACACAGAAGTGAACATAGTAGTCCAAACTAGAGGCCCTGCCAATATCATATCTCATCTCTGGTAGTGCAAGGTGTTCAAGAAATGTCCATATGACTGGGACAAGTATAGAGCAGTATTTTACTTTGAGGTCCCATAATAACCTGGGACTGGCAGTCTTATTGAACTAGGATTAAAAATGCATAGCCATAGCCATGCCTTTCTTCCATTATGGTTTCACTGACCCTAGTACCAACCTGCATTCTAATATACACAGAATTATACTGTCAGAGCAACAACTTCTCTGAAAGTCTTTCATTCTCTGTTCCCACTTCTCATTCCAACCTTCTCAAGTTGAATAATTTAAAAAAAACTCTCTCTTCTCCCATGGAAACTTCGACAACTCCATCAAAAAAAGTGTGACCAGCAGGTCAAGGGAAGTGATTCTCCTCCTCTACTTTGCTCTCATAGACCCTTCCCCTGGGGCTGGGGCCCCCAACATCAGAAAGACATGGACCCACTGCAGCCCAGAGAAGGGCCACAAAGATGACTGGGGGCTGGAGCACCTCTCCTATGAAGACAAGCTGAGAAAATTTGGGTTGTCTGAGCCTGGGGAAGAAAGAAGACTCCAAGGACACTTTATAGCAGTCTTCCAGTACCTGAAGGGGACTTCAGGAAAGATGGGTAGGGACTCTATCAGGATAGTGACAGGACAAGGGAGAATAGCTTTAAACTGAAAGAGAGCAGGTTTGCATTAGCTATTAGGAAGAAATTCTTTCTTGTGAGGGTGGTGAGGCACTGGAACAGGTTGCCCAGGGAGGCTGTGGATTCCCCATCCCTTGAAGTGTTCAAGGCCAGGTTGGATGGGACTTTGAGCAACCTGGTTCAGTGGAAGGTGACCCTGCTCATGGCAGAGGGTTGGAACTACATGACCTTTAAGGTCCCTTCCAACTCAAACCATTCTGTGATTCTACAATTCTATGATTTGATTCCTCTCCTCCTGGGAAAGCTTGCTGAAAGGGTCATGACAGTATTCTTACTTTTCAATCACAGTACCTTAAATTTGCTTGAATATGTTTAAGTGAAGCAGAGTTAAAGTTTTTGCATTTTTTCAGCATGTCCTTTCTGTTTGACTTCAACATTTTTTAAAAATACGTTTTGTTAAAAAAACCTCACTCTGGAGTAAAAAGTATCTGGAAACATTTATCCTACAAGACTTCAAGAACAAGGAGGGTTTGCAACAAGTTTCATATGGCAAACACTCCATAAATGTGACCAAATATAAATATATGCCTCTTGTTGCCCTCAACTAATCTCTGAAAGCTTCATAATGAATATATGAAGACTTAAACTGTTCTCCAATGTTTCTGCCTCCACACCTCACAAGAGTCCAAAGGAACAGTCTTGATTCCCTGCAACTTTGTTTTCATTCATTTAATTTTCACTGTGGACTTGAAAACCCACTAGTCCTTCATCTTCACACTTCCTAATTTCAATATCCAAGCTTTCTGCCTCAGCCCCATTACATAAAAATGAATTCAGACTAAATAAAAACATTTCTCGGATGTTGCATTCATGCTAGAACTTCAACTCAAGTGTTTCATTACTTGCAAAAGCAGTCAAAAAGCACTATAAAGACAATAAAATTAAATTGACTTTATACTGGTCTAAATTCTAAGCAAAGACTCATTTTTTTTCCAAGTTTTGTTTCTTACAACATGGCATACTAGTAACACAGAAGAACTTTCAAATGTGAATGCATCAATAGAGGTGGATAAAAAAGTAAAGGCAAGTTTCATTTTGAGTGGCTGCTGCTACTCTTGGTACAACTTAAAAAACATGTCAAATTCGGCTTGTGGTCTTAGTCCATGACGCTGTCTCTAAATTTTAACTAATGTTTAAATATAGCTGAACTAAAATAATTTATAACTTCTGTCCAAATTTTCTGTATTTAGAAGGAAAAAGCTTGATTTATGTTCAGATCATAAATTATTTCATATACTGTATAGTCTCAATTTAGAGTGAAGTATCCAAAAGAGCCTAACACTGGGTATTCACATTCTAAAAGATATATTTCATTATAGTGGCAAATATTTACTGAAAGTTGATATAAATGATGCCTCATCTACTACTTGTTTGCGTGTTACGTTTTTCAAACTTCCCAGCTAGAAGAGAGATTAAAACCACTATGAGTCAAGTTAATTCTATATTTTTCCGCAAGCAGAATGAACTAAATGGCTGGAACAATACTGGTAATTTAGATTCTGAAACAAGCAACACCAAAAAAGATATCAAAAATTATTCCTGACAAGACAGGACAGTGTCACTCATGCCCATTAGCTGGGAATTAAGCGGGTTTTCCCCACTTTTGGGACAATAAACCAGAAGAGAAACAGAATTTTGACATATAAACACCAAGAAGTAAAAACCACATGTGCTTTGCCCTGCTGTACTGGCTCTTTTCATTTAGCTAGTCCAAGAAAAAAAAGAGAGACTTATTTCAAATGTGTGAAGTATTAACAGCAATTCAAATTCTCAAGTTATCTCAGTGAAATTATTCTATAGAGATGTAAACATTTGTGCAAAGCAGTAACCTGATAAGAGTTACACCCAAAACCAATATACCTCTGCTTTGCTCTTCTCAGCAGCAGCTTGCAGAGAAGGAGAAGATGCCAAAGGCTGAGCAGCATCAGATGATATCTGTACAAAACAGAGGAAAGAAATGAGAAAGAAAATAAGCAAGAACAGCTGGGAAGGGAGGGAGCAGAGGCGGCTGAGAGACATGATCTTCATTCCTTTTTTTTTTATAATCTTAGTGGTGGTTACACAACACAGAAGAAACATAAAGAGGAGACAAAGTATTTCATTTTTCTTTCTGAGTACAATATTTAAAGGAAATGTTTCAGGTAGGAAAGTGTGACTTCTAATGAAATTCACCAGAATGGAATATAAGAAAATGAACCTGGATAAGATCATATCACTGGCCTAAGAAAAATAATTAGGTTTCATCCATTGTTCAATTTTTATCCAGTGTAACTACTGAAATATTAATGTCCTGAAGCATGAAGGCAGACTGTCCCAGAGGAGGGGGAGAGAAGAGAGCGCCTTTGTTCTTGTTCACTGTAACAGAATATTCGTATTAAGAGTAATGCAAAATAACTCTGAAAGTTATACATTAATTAAAGTTCTAATTAACTCTTCTCTAAGAGCACTCCAAGCACATAAAAAGCTTAGGGTTAATATAAAGCCACATCTGAACAGCAGGTTGACAGATCTCCCAGACAAGTGACACTTCTTATCTAGGAATTGGTATGTAAAATTGCTATTAACACCACTGGACTTCCAGAATTATCCAAAAGGTGTAAGTTATATATGCAACAGACACAGTTTGCTAAAAAAAAATAGGATTTCTCTGAAGGCATTTTCATACATCTTCCTATCCTATTTTTTATGCATAGCTGATCACTTTAATGGAAACATTATCTTTCTATTACCCTTATTATAAAAATGCAACTGAAATACATTTTCCACATATGAAGATGATCTTCAGTGCTATAAAGCTATCACTTCTATGCTGTTTTGTATCACCTCTATTATCTAGAAGGAAAATACAGAAATAAATGAAGCTGTAACAGAGCAGGTCATTATGTTCGACCAAAATAAGCAATTTAAATGACATCTTTTTACTTAGTTTAAAAAAAGTAGCTTGCACTAAATGGAAACTGAAAGCTGATTAAAAAACTCACCCTATCTCATGTCTAAACACCCCATAGTTCTTACAGAAAATCCTACCAGCATATTTGCTTGTACAGCTGGAACATTCATAGAATTTATATATTTCATATTTTTACAAAGTCAGAAACTATGCCTATGCTGGAAGGTGGTGTACAGCTGCAGAAAAAATATTTATAAGGTTTAATTTTAAAACCAAATTTTACCTGAAAAAATATGAAACAGAATTCTCATTTCTAAATTTACTGTTTTAAAATCCTCAGGTTATTGGCAGAGTTATGGATACACCTGCTGCAATGAAGCAGTTTCTGAAACAGTAGCATTCTGTTGCTATAGGAACATGGGGATCCTGTTTATTCCCACTGCACCATATTGTAACTGAATAATGTCAGAAAAATGATGAGGTAACTGTACAATATATTGAACTGTGAACTCTAACATGCTCCTTACTGAGATTTCAATTTGATGCAAATGAGTAAAATTCTGACAATGAATCCTCTTAGGTATACTTTCAAGTTGCTAAAGATACAGTCAGATGTTTGGTTTGGGTTTGGGATTCTTTTCGTTCCTTTGTATACTTCAGATTTTAGGAAAATTTAAGCTCTATAACTCTCAGAGGTGAACGGCAGATAACAGCTGCTTGCCACACAGAACCATGTAAGCACAATTTCATCTGGGGGTTAGGGGGAGAATCAGCACTATAGGTCTTTGTGTCAATTTCCATCCTCCCATAATAGTTCTCAATCTTCAAATCCTCTTCATAAACTAAAAGATTATCTAACCTAGAAGAAGGCAATCCTGTGAAGGCCTGAAAGCAATTAATATAGTTTTTCCAATCAAGTAACAGAATCATAGGAGCAATGAAGAGGTGTCATGCAAGCTACAAACAGGAGAAGGGAGCGAAAAGCAGTTGCTGTCTAGCCTGGGATACAGAACAGAATGTACAACTTGAGAAGTGCCCAGGCATAATGTTTAAAGACAACCAGCAGCACTACAACCACTTCAGGCAAAAAGGAGCGCTTGAAAGCACACTTCACATATGCAAATATTCAACTAAGCAAGAGTACAAAAGCCGTAACGACTGAAGCGAATCCTTAAGAGAAAACACATTACAATGTATAAAGAACAGATTAAGTTTATATAATGAAAGCAACAGTACAAGGTTGAGCTGCTGAACAACTTTATCACCTCTGCATCGTGTTGAATTTGTTATCTACCAGACTGCACCAGATAAAAGAAAGCTGAATGAAAAAATCGAATCAAACTGAGTTGCTAAACAAAGCTAAACATTTAAGTGTTGTCTGTCTAGAATTTTTTAAAGACTTTGACACAATTTTCCAGAGCTTTCTCCTGAAGGAACTTGCTGCTCACAGCTTAGACGGGTGCACTATTTTCTGGGTACAAACTGCCTGGGTGGCCAGGCCCAGAGAGTGGTGGTGAATGGAGTCACACCCAGATAGTGGCCGGTCACTAGTGGGGTGCCGCGCTGCCAGTGCCTGGCTTCGACTTGGCCCGTGGCCGCGGATTCGAAACCCGCACGAAACAGCGACCACTCGATCGGTGGTAACTGAGGTTTGCGTGCCTCAGCTTCTCTGGCCTGAAAGCCGTTAGCAGCAAGCACTTCTCAGCTGTTTACAAGGCAGCAGCGAGGGCAAAGAGGAAAGAGTGGACTCTCCGTGGCTACAGTTCCAAGTTTTTATTCTCTGCCCCGTGAGGGCAGGGTAGCTTGAAGGGGAGCAGAACAGAGAGACGAGTTCTCGCTCTCTCCCTGCAGTTCTTAAGGCATTACATAGTGAGGTAGGTGTAACAGAGCTTAACCAATCAGAAAGCGATGATACATAAGAGAAAACCAATAAAGACATCTCAGGGGAGGAACAAAGTTAAACTAACTAATAACAATATAGCTGGAGGGAATTTCAAACCACGCTAGCCTGTCACAGGATCTGAGGTTCTGTGACGGAAGAGAAGACGTGATGGGAGTGACATGTAAGAGGTGTATGTTGCTGTGCCGCAGATTCCTCCTTTGATCCGCCTTCAGGGACAGAATCTTGCGCTGGGAAATCGACCCATTCAGCACTTTCACAGACCCCGGGCTGCACCATAGCAACAGTGGGATTCCCTAGGGCTCAGCACTGGGGCCAGTCCTGTTTAATATCCTTCTTTATCCAGGATCTGGATGAAGGGATCAAGTGCGCCCTCAGTCAGTTAACAGATGTTACCAAGCTGGGCAAGAGTGCTGATGTGCTGGAGGGCAGGATCCCCAGAAGGATCTGGACAGGCTGGATCGATGGCCCAAGGCCAACGGTATGGTGTTCAACAGGATGCAGTTCCAGGTCCTGCACTTGGGTCTCTTGGGGAAGAGTGGCTGGAAAGTTGCATGAGGGAAAAGCATCTGGGGATGCAGGCTGAAAGCCAGCTAAATTTCTCCATCATAATCCAAAAAGCAATTTCCAACCATATTCCAGAATCCAAGTAAAAACCACACACACTGCTCTACTCTGATAACACATTTGCACTATGCTCTGGGAAGTTGTCAGCTAAAGATATCTTTGATTATTGGCACTTTAAAGTACCAGACAAAACCAGTGGTGATCCCCGCAAGCAATCATACATACTGTTAGAAAAAGAATTAAGTTGTGTGCTGTGTGCATTACAAATGTATTGCAGAATGACAACTAGCATATGAATACATCATTTTAATTTTTAACTTGGGAGTAGGTAGGTCTTTCGATTAAGAAGTTACTTCAGAATTGCCTAAAACAAAGAATGAAAGCAAGGAGGCATTTCTTAAGTTTTTCACATTTCTCATTCGTCCACAAGATTTTGATCACGTTTCAGATCAGAAGATTTGCGGTCATTTAATTTTTAACAATTCTTGAATCTCTTTCCATTGTTTGAGTTTTGTGACCCTTTTTATTAAGACAATACAGCAAAAATAAATATTTTGCATAATGAAATTCAATAAAGTCTTGAAAGCATCTGGTACCTTCAATGCTGAGCAAGAAATTACATACACATGCAATAGCACTGTAAGACTTCATTTTCACCTATGCTCTTAGAGGAACCCTCTGCTGTACAAAACATGTAAGATCAGAAAAGAAATAATCTGCAAATTTACAGTATTAGTCCAGTTCTCTGCCCTTTTACATAGCAATGGGCTGCCTGTCCCCATTTTCTCCCTAAAACACTTCTATACTATCTATTAAGTTATTACTTAGTAGTGGCACTATCCAAATGCATGCTAAGTTAACAGTTCATGTAAAAACAACAATACAAACAGTAGTTGACCCAACGTCTTGATGTAGTCTGTGCACCAGACCACTACTGCAAATAAAGAGTAAGCTTTAAACAAGAACTAAATGAAGTTATCAGAAAACATAACATACAAAATCTCAGAATGATTTTACTTTAGTTCAGTTTGTACTAACATGTTTCTCATGGTACATAACAGTCACACAAACACTATTGGTCATTTAGGTGTAGGTACTAAATAAAATTTTCACCTGCTTTTATTTGTAGTTTTTCCAAAATCCTGCTCTTGATGTAATGCATGTCATTATTTAGTCTTTTATTAAAAAGGATTCAAGTTGAAGCTTTAGAAACCTACACTAAGCTTCCATTTAAATACGAAATGCAGGGTGCTATCACACAGAAGATTCAAGAGATTAAAAAACAAGCAAGTTATCAAAGCATTCAGGAAGTTTGCAGCTGAACCAAATACGAAAGTGCCCTCGAGTGGCCAGTTTATACACACACAATATGCAGGGAAAAAGCCTAAATGAAGAGGACTATTCTGCTTTCATTTGACAGGTTTTAAGTTCAGCTGGTACATATGTTTTTCTTATTTCAGCAGAGTTTTGACTTTATTACTGTATATCTCCAACAAAAGTTGACACTAAAATCAGCTATTTATCCTAAAGCAGTAGCAATGATAGACTGCTATTAGATGCATATATAAACACACAATCAATTGCTTGACATTTTTTAAAGAGGCCTATTCTTAAAATACTGAAAAGTATAAGGATACTAATGTACTATTAGTAACACTTATCTATGAACATCCACACCTACTGTTCCCCACCTTTTTTTTAATGTTCTTTTGATAATCACTTTTGTGAGATATTACAGAGGGTCACCATGGCTTAGTTTAAGGTTGACACTGGATAAACAAAACAGATGCTTTTAATCTCTTACTGAATTGTCCTCAATTTCCCCTGTCTAGCCTAACCGATGTTTTCGGTATTTGCTCCAGAGAAAATTGTCTTTAGCAAGAATTTCCCAGCACATCAGAACAATACCTTCTTTCCCCTAAGTGGCTTGCTCTGCTGCATGCAAGATCATTTACATTTTTTTGATCCATGTTAAACCGGCAATGTAGTCACTACAGATTTCATTTTTGGCAAAGTTTTGTTTACTTGGACACAGCAACTTGTAGCTATGTGGTCCAGCCGTGTGAAATCCTCCTCAAATTAAAGTACTTACAGAGGTGGAGAAAACAAGACTCTGCACATGGGAGCTACTGGGAATGCAGCTGGAACACTGAAAATCCATGGTCTGGCTTCTCCAACTCCTTCATTATGCCGCTGCTAGGCAAAATGGTGCTGAAGGACTGCCACCCGTGGTACACCCAGGCATTGATACTGGGGCAAACACTATTTAACTTCTTCAGTAATGACCCATGCGGTGGGACAGAGTACAAGTTTGCAAAGGGTACAAAACAAGGAGGAGTGGATGATGCACTATATAGGTGTGCTGCCATTCAGAGCACCACTGACAGGATGGGCCATCAGGAACCACACAAAGTTCAAAGTAAAGGGCCAAGTCTTGCACCTGGGGAGGAATAACTACATGCACCAGTACGGGTTCAGTATCAAGTGGCTGGAAAGCAGATTTGCAGAAAAGGAGCTGGAGGTCCCGGTGGACAAGCTGGACATGAGCTTGCATCATGGCCAATTCTGGGCTCACAAGTACAAGAGAGGCATGGGCATACTGAAGCAAGTCCAGCAAAGACAAACTAAGATGATTAAAAGACTGGAGCATCTTTCAGACAAGCAAAAGCTTGTCTGAATCAAGAGTTCTGATTATTTAGCCTGGATGAAAGAAAACTGGGGAGTGGGGAATGGGCAGGGAACAAAGACTAAGGCAGACAGATTGTTGCCTGTGGCATCCAGAAACAGGACCAAGAGGCACTGAACATAAACTGAAATGCAGGAAACTCCACCGAAACATAAGAATAAATGTATTTATATTTTTTACTGTGGAGGCGGTTGAATACTGGAACAGGTCAGAAACATCATGGAGTCTCCAACCCCGGAGATATTCAAAACTCAATTGAACATGAGACTGAACAATGTGTTCTAGATGACCCTACTTTGAGCAGGGAGTACTGGATGATGTCCAAGGATCCCTTCCAACCCAAGCTATTCGGCAATTCTCTAATTCAACCCATTCTAACAAAATGACCTCGAAAATAATTTACCCCAACTTTCCCTGTCCCTGACCTCAAGTCATAATTCTTGTATGGTATTTCAGTGCTTTCTATTAATGCCTATCTTGATCAGCATATTTTAAAAACACTTCAGATCACTTGATTCAAAGGTTTTTCATAGAGCACTAAAAAAGCCAGTAGGCTTATTGCACTTTTGGGAGGGATAAATGGTAACCTCTCCTCATGACAATGACAGAATGCTTCTGAATGCTGGCTACTACAAACTGAAATGTTCACATGCCCTGTCATACCCCAATTTGTACATCTTAAGATGCCTACCTAACGTACTTTAGTGCAGTAAATGTATTACAGATTTAATCTCCTTTAAGATAACTTTCTGGAAAGTTTGCCATCACAATCTCTAAATGCACATCACAGCCAGTTGCACAAGTTCATACTTCTTAAATTATACACAATGTCTTAGGAAAACATGAAAAATGTAGACCCGTTATTCTTTTTCTTCAGTGAACTTACGAGTTACATGAAACTTCTGCTCCATACATAATTCACATCCTTTCTTAAATACAGAAACTTTGTTTACTATTCTCTAAACATTGTCAGGATGTGATGATATATTCCCACTTCATGGAGTAGAATAGCTTGTACCAGTTCATAATTTTTGAGACTGAAAGTATCAATTTTGAGATTGAGACTTCAGCTGAATCACCATCCACCCTGAATAAGGCAATTTCCATACACATTCTCCTATATACTTATTCTTATTAAAAACTGCAGAGATTGTGATAATACCTACATAACTAACCTTTATCCTCACTCAACACAGTGACCTCATTGCTTTTCCTCATTACTTGTATGGCATAAGGGTCATTGTATTAGATAAAAAGTAAACAATAGTTCAAGAAAAATTGTCTTTTTACAGGTTTTATTTTACATGAAAGAGGTAAGCTGGTGGAGGTGCTAAGGAGGAGATGCATAGGAAGTGCTAAGTTTTTTAAAAATTTAGAAAGTATGATTGCTTCAAACTTGATTTCCTGAACTACTGTGCAATTTTAGCACACTTTTTACTTAGCAGCATGTAGATACGGTCAAAGTCAATTCATTAGTGCAGTCCTGTGTCTCAAGGAGTCACCCCAGCAGTTGTTACTCAACAACATATTCTAGACATATTTTATTTTTTCTGGAACCTTGGTTCTAAAAACTGCACATTTTTTCTTCATTTATTAGCAAACTGCATAATCATCTACTTCGAAGCTGAAGTCCTCTAGCCAGTAATTTTGGAAGACTAACTCCGCAAAACCTAAAACAAGCAGGATTTGCCATTTCTCTTGGCCACTGCATCTAAAATCATGAGCCTCATTAACAACTGTTCCTTCACATAACCAGTTGCACAGCTCTGATAAGTACTTGGGACTCAATACAGAGATTGTCAGTCAAGATGAATACGCTGTTCAGACATTACTTTCATAAAACTAAACACTCCAGAGCATTTCTCCAACGCTCATATTTGCCTCACTTATATTTACTGCAACCATTCTGAAAAAGTCCATCAAGTTATTTATTTAAGCATGCAAGTTCAGATTCTTGGGGAAAGGTGTTTGTATAATTGTAAGCTGTGCTTTTCTAACAGTGTTCCAGGAGACAATAACGTAAAGGAGCATAAAGAGTTTAATCAGAGTCCAAAGCAAACAAAAGGTTTAACAGTCTTCAGGACTAAGATGGCTATAGAAGAGTTCTGTATGCTTTACCCTTTAGGTCTAGGATTGTCGTGTACAAAAAACCCTGTAATAAATATAGAAGAATTTACCTATGCTTGAAAGTGATGATCAGGTACAATTTTGAAGTGGAATGATATTCCCAAACAGTTTCATGTCTGCACTACCTGAAGGACAGTTTTAACACACAAAATCATCGTGCAGTACTTGAACTATGGTAATTGTCTGTAGTTAACTACAGAAGCAATGCAAACTCCCCCTTGCATTTTACAAGCTTTCAAGTATAATTGAAGTCAAACAGCACAGCATATTGCACAGAAAGCTGTTCTTGCTACTCTATATTTGATGCACCTATGTAGATGCCCTAATTGTTTCTCTGTGTGAAGTTTGTTTTATTGGATTCTACGCTATACTTTACATCATTCATAGCTTATGCACGCCTAAAAATTGAGAATGCGGTTTCGCAAAAATTTAATTCCAGAACAAAAGTATTATGTTGAAGATACTTAAAATAAGTTTACTTGCTAAAAGCTACTGCTGCTCCTAAGTTGATTATTCAAAGAGCAAAACCAGTTCCTGCCAATAAACAATACCACATCACATGTGTTATTCAGAGGACAAACATATATACTTTGTTCCAGGGTGTCAGCCTCTCAGATCATTCTACAAGTAAGCCACAAGCCTGCACTGGGTCTGAGAAAACGAGAGTAACTATTTACTGACAATCCACTTAAAACAGCTGAGTAAATTGTACCACACATTTAGTCCTGAACAGTGATACAGAACCCGCATCTCACATTTTTCCAAAAATGAAGGATCAGAAAACTCTGAGATATATGCATTTCAATAGATTTAAAATATTTTTTAAAGTTGCTTTCAGTCAGCATTAGATTATTCTAATGTGTATTTGATTTCTACTTAAATACATTATTCCATTTAAAATGTAACTAGCCAATAAAACCACAGATGCTTTTTTTGCCCCTAGCTTTATCCTGCATCACTTTTCAGTGAGCCATAAAAAAAAATTTAATTTTTCATAAATGCATATTTTTAGTCTGCATGTTTGATGGCACTACTGGCCTCTGCACTAGCTAATTTTGTTATTATAGTGTGCAACTCTAAGACCCAAACTTAGCAATACAACAGTCTTGTCAGAAACCAAAAGATGTTATATAGTTAAGAATAATAAATAAAAAATTTGTAACAACAGATACATGAATCCTGACAATAAAAAACTGAACCTTGACATATACCCCAGGCTTCAACACACAGAATACATTCACAAATGTACTGCTAGACAAACTTGAAAAGCCTACAAACTCACCAAAATTACACTAAGAGAAATATTGTAGTGCATGTTTTAAGATGATCCTTTCAAAACAACTTTTATACTACAGGAAGCTTTTACCACAAGCAATTCCAACAGTGGACAAAATCTGGGAAAGCCCCTTCAATTTTTACATGCCACCTCAGTGAAATTACCATATTAAGGAAAGTGACCCTTAGGGCATTGCAAGCCTCTTTCTGCACTTCTGTATCCCCTGCTTACCCCCAGAAGGGATTCATTTTACCAAAAGACAATACACGTATGCATCTCCAACTTAAATTGGTCCTAATCCAAGCAGAAGGCATTTCTGTTTCAAAGGTGATAAGAAAAAGTGTGCTAAAAAGCTCATATGTCCCCCCAACAATGCTAAGTTCGATTAAAAATACAATACAAGGTGCACTCTGCAAAAGTAAGTAGGGTAAAGACATTTTCCAGCAGAGCTTGCCATAGTTTAGCACTGACACCCCATTGGAACAGTTCACAAGAACTGTTTTCATTCACTATTACTCATCGAAGTATTGTACTAGTGAGTACTTTGATGCTACCGAAACATTTGGCAGGGGCCTGGAAGCAACAAGCAGGAAACTTCCCCTTTCTCCACAGCTGCACCTCAGTTCCCAGGGAATTTTATCCACCTTCTAGCAGGGTAGAAAGATGAAAGGTGTCTCAGATGTCATCAGGACTGCCAAACAAAAGTTTTAACTGTCACCACCCCCTGCAGAGGGGCATGGAAATACATACCCCTTCCTCACACCATTCTTTTCAAACTTTCCACACATCTCCATGTGCTGGAAGCATAGGGTAACTTCCCCTCTTCCCTGCCAACAGTATCCAGAAGCAGAAAATCAGAGTATCAGACAAGCAGAATGGAGGCTCAGCTTCATCTTTTCTTCTTCTTCCTTGTCAGGCCTAGGCCCAGTAGAAAGGCAATCTCTGAACACCAGTCGCAGCACTACACACACACGAGCAGGGCCAGGGCCAGAGCCAGAGCCAGGGAGGATAACCCAAGATAAACTCCAGACTAAGGCTGTAGCTGCTACACCAGTCCAGCTCATTCACTATCAGGTACTTTCAGGATCTGCCATAACTGTGACTACAGATTGCCCACTTCGAAGCTGATGCCTGGTGGCCTTGAAGAAATGCAGGTGACTGTGAATACACACGAGTCATCTATTGCTAAAATATTGTATCATCAGATTTTGTTCCTATCCCAGAGGAATTATGCCATTCACATTAGTCAGTGAAAGAAAAGTCCAAGTAGGAAGAAAGTACTCAGCAGTAACATGTATCTCTTCAGCTTGTCTGGATTCTGTCCTTGCTGCTATGACAGGTAAGTGATTCATATTACTCTGCAATCTGATAAAGCAAAATCTGATTACTTCTTCAAACATATTAAACCAGGAGTGAACTACTACATTAAACACCAAGGTTCTCTGTTTAGAAAGATCTTGAGAGTCTTTAGAACCTTTTAAAGAAGCATCATTTTAAACTATTCTTCCTATTTCCTACTGTGGAATAAAAGTAAGAAGGGTAACCGATTTGTAATTCAAACCACAACCGTATTTTACCTCTTAAGTGAAGCAATTTTCCCCCATTTCAACAGTACTTAATGAAATACACTTCTGTACGTCCCAGGTTTGCTTTTTTCCCCTTCTAAAATGAAACCATCATTCAAAGATCCATTTTCTCAAATGGGAAAGGCAGCATAAACTCTCATGCTTTACACCTACACTTGCACTTGTCCCTGTCAAAGTTCACTGCCTATTAAGACAGAGTAGTAAGCTATGTGTTAGGCCATACTTAAAATAATGTAGCTACAGCGGAGTGTATGCTTAAGCATAAATACAACTATATAAATAAAAAATATAAACTAGATTATATGCTCCAGAAATAAGTGTATCAAAAAAACCAACAAAACCTAACTAGACTGTGAACTTCGGTAAAGGTTCAAATTCTCAAAACTGCTTTGCCAGAAAAGCAGTCACCAACTTACTGTAGTGAACACATAGCTACATGAATAAACAGCTGGCTCATCGTACTGCCTGTGTTTGCTACTACAGTGCACCTCACTGCAAGCAAGAGTCTGAAATTCAGCAGAAGAGGGGCTCAAAAGACCCTAGGATTTCTCATCAAGGTATTACAGAGAGTGAGGGAAGACAACGTCACCAGAAATAGTAATCCTGTCTTATCCCTGTAACATGGAAAAAGATAAATAAAAAAGACTCAAAGTATACTACTACAGAACTACCCATCACCAAAAAAGAAAAACACAATATAAAGAGTCATAAACAAGCTACTTGCTGGATCACAATGCTTTGCTGATACTAATATAATAGACAATGCATGTAAAACTTATAGAACCTAGGAATAGTTTTCAAGAGATATAGAAGAAAGCACTTAGCTCTATGTCAAAAAGTTTTCAACTGTAGAAGACATTTTAACACACAATGTTTGCTACAGTTCTCTTATGTAGCTTTCAAAAAAAAGAGTGACGGAATTCTTGGTGAAAGTGTTTACTTACGTTGAAGGCATTAACTGCATTTTTATCATAATACTTCTTCTTTTCATACTTATCCCTGATGAAAAATTCCACAGCTCTGGAAGTAGCTAGTTTAAGGAAAATACGCATTCAGATAAATAGTAACATCAACCTAAAAAGCTCACAGATTATTCAAATTAAAAAAACTGCACCTGATTTATCTCATTTTGTATTTTTAAAACAGCAGAACAAACTACTCTACACAGAACAACCGTTATTGCAGTGCCCAGAATGAGCTTCTTTGTACTACACAGAATTAATCAGTTTAATCTCTTAAGAAAACAATATGAGAAAGACAGTATAAGCAACTCAGTGTTCCACAGTTAGGACATTTTCACCTGTTACTCATAATCTACATGGCTGAAAATACTTGAACAATGGTACTCAGATATGGTAAATAATTATAGTTTACTATCTTAACTTGGGAAAAAATGCTTTCTCTTCAGAAAAAAGGTGAAATGTATGTACCTCTTCTCTGATTTGTACAAGTGATACCATTTATCAAATGCTGATCATAAACACTTCTCTGAGATCACTAAGTCCTCCATGAGAGTCTCCTGTTACAACAAACATCTCTGTGGAAGGGAAACAAAACTAAACCAGCTCATTATAAAAAGATGTTGACGCAAAGATGGAAATAGCAGCAAGCATGTTGGTGTAGAAAACCAGAACTGACAATTCAGTAGCTCAAATGCAAAAATGAAAGCTAATTGTTTTCCCCAACTATTCTCTCAGCTTCATAAAGCAGCTCATCCAAAGCAGTGTGAATACTTCAATTTTAGTAAAACTTATTCTCTAGGATCTGTAGAATAAACTTTAACTACTTTGTCTGGCAATGTGATTATCCATTCAAAAATCAAAAGTGCAGCTGTGGAAGCTTGGACTCATTGCCTCAAAATTTCACAGCAATTTTTCCTCAATCAATGGAAAGACACCTTAGCTCCACATGCTATGTCCTAAAATTAACACTGAACTCAGAGTACTCAGTCCCTTCATTCTGTGTATCAAATTATATTGTCAAAAATCATAGTTTCAAATTGTACGCAAGTGTCACCTGAAGACACTGTTTCATAAAAGTTACAAAAACCAAAACATTCTTTTCCACCTCTCCAAATATATACAAATTGTAAAGGGCATCTTGAGCACTTTGGAGGTTAAACTATCTTGGTACTCATACTGCAAAAAAGTTATTCACTCCATTCTTGGAAAAAACTATTTTCCAACAGGAAACTAAAGCTGCCATACAAAAAATAAAAATCACAATGATCCTCAAAGTTAGCTTCTACACTATAGCATTCCTACCAAGTACAAGGGAAGGAAAAAAACGCTCAGAAAGGTCACTCTTGTGATTGGAAAGTAGAAGTGATGAGGGATCTTTAGAAAGAGATTTTGGGCAGACTGCACATACACATTTCTCCTGTGTCTCCACTTTACCACTTTAAAACTAGAAGCACATTATAGTGCTACAGGAAGTTAAACACTAATATAGTTGAACATATACAATATTGATCATCACGCGCAAACTATTTTCATAGTTCATCCAAAAGAATATTCAGAATATGAGAATATTGATAACCAGAACGCTGATGATATATTAAGCTGATTTTGTAGTGATAAGAAGGGCAAAGAGAAAAGGCAAAAAACATCCAAAACACAACAGCTTGTCATGAATGCCAAGCAGGTAAGTAGCTGCCAAAGTTATAGGAAAACTGAGACATAAAACAGAAAATGTTGGTATCACCTCTCCTGGTAGTGCAGTTCTAATAAAGAAAACCCAGGCAATGAAATATATTCAGTTGACTAAGTCCACCAGTTAGAAGCTAACAACTATTCAAAAGGGTATATAATTAATTCAAGGCATACAGTGTGAACAAAATAATTATTTTTAAAATCTAAAAATTAGACTTTTAGTCTGATCTGACAAGAAAAGCTTAAAGCATTATTTCTTCTCCTGCATTAGCACCAGTGAATTCAAGTTAGATGCAGTAAAAACAAAATATACACCTTCAAGATCCAATTTTGAGTAAGTTTTAGTCAAAATATTTCGGTCCTTTGGCTAAAATAAAGTTCTAGAATATTACAGCTGCAATACTACAGTGCTATCCGGTTCCAGTTACTTTTTTCTTATGAGGATGTATGTTTAATTCAAAAGGTACCGGAATATGGAAAAACACATCTGTTTTGCTCAAGTGCATTTTAAAATGAGGAGTCTAACACTTCAAAAAAAAACCTTCTAGCATAACATATCAAGTGTAGTATCAAACAAACAGAAGAATCAAAATCACCTTTGTATATAGCAAATTCAGATCCAGTTACAACTGTTTATCAGCTCCTGTAGCCTGTATCATCATCAGGTGAAGAGAGCTGGGGAAAGACTCAGCTCACTGAACAGTAGGTGTTTAGGATCTCATTATAATTAGAGAGTTCCAGTAAGATCAGGTGAAGCAAATCCTACTTATGGAGTAACTTTGTTTTACTAAACCACGAAAAAACCCCAAATCTAAATTAATGCCATTATGTATTATCCTAGTGATTCAGTAAAGGTGTATTTTGAGAAAAGTTATTATTTGCCGGTAGACAGTTTTTCTTCCAACCCTTCCTGGCCAGCTACATGGTAATAACCATACACAAACGCAACCGGTGGCCATCTGAGAGGCTGGGTTTATTTATGTACTCCCATGCTAGGCACCTAGAGAAAGAAATCCATACTTCACTTGTGTAAGATCCAGTGGCTTATATTACTTTACCATTCAGCTCATTATTTCCCAATCAAATGCTTCTAACTTCAGCTGGTAGTTACTCAAGATAAAGACAGAATATTCAAGAGCTCTCCAGTATCACTCTAACTTCCTACACACAGGGAATTTATGAGGTCACCTCTTCCAAAAGCAAAAATAAATGGGGCTTGCCAAATCTCATTACAAAGTAGATTTGCTATAACCGAAGTAATTTAAACCTTTTCTGATCTGTTCTCAACTTCCACTATCATTTCTCATACAACAATATCAATGAAATAAATAACATAAGCTGACAAATGTAGCAGTTCCTTGAAACAGTCGTAACATTTAAATTGCATTAAAAGTAATTTCAATGTGAAAGCCAAAACAAAAAGGATACTGATCTGTTTGAGGTCTTCGGAAGTTCTCTGGCAGATTGGCTTCATAGAGTAGTCTTGCTTTAGTATTTCCCATTTCCTGCATGCACTATGGAAAAGCAGTAGAAAACAGTTAGTTCACGTCCATCGATACTTTAAACTCTGAAACAGTCAAAATGCTACTGGAGTGCTTAAATGAAAAGTGCTTAAAAAATGCTCCAAGTTTTTAACTTGGAGACCTCCCTGTTGCCATATGTCTTGGGAGATACAACCACGGCACAGGAGGGCTGCCTGCCAAGACTTGATGGACAAAAGCTAACAACACTGATGCTGTCTGCAGTGTAAACTAACCCATTCAAGGAAAGACAAGCTTTAATCTCTCAGAATGGCTCTTCAGACCATGAAGACAAGGAGTAAGAAAATTTGTCTGATGGCAGGAAGAGGCTTCAAACTGGAGCATACCTGGAAAATTCAGTGCTTGATACACCAAAAGAATGCACCCAGGCATCATACAGGTGTGTGAGCACTACCGTCCTGTCCCTCACTGAAAAGGTTTAGAACACTTTTTCAACAGATACAACCAAGAAGTAGCTTTCAGAGTCCCTGGGGCAAGGTAGAATACATCTAAAATGATAGAGAAATGAAAGCTAAACCAATTTCTGAAGTGAGTTTTATGAACTTAGGCTCACTACAGTAGAAATATGATACCTATAAAAACTAATATGATTGTAAAGCATTTAAGTTGGGCATCTTGATAAATGCAAATCCTTTCAAAAGTACTCCTGATATGCCTTCCAAGTTGGAAACATATTTTAAGATATTTTACCTGTATTTGCTCTGGTGTCCATTGATCCAAGTTGACAGACTTGACCCTTGATATATGAACCCCAAGATTTCTATGTATTCCAGCACATCTGATGCAGATAAAAACACCAGTGTTCCAAGAAGCCCATCTTGGACCTAAAAGGAATGGGGAAATAAATCAGTTATTTTCAAAATTCCATATACTGTGAAGATTTTCTCTGGCATAATTCTATATCGATAATGTGAATTAACAGGTTTGAATAAAGGCTCACAGCTCTTCTCTAGAATATCTATTACTTTTAACAATCTCCACTGCTAACTATTTTATTCACAGATTTCTAGTTCTAAATAATGTCACAAAGCATTAACTAGTCATATTTAGCTATAAAGTCATATGTTGTGTCCAGCTCCCCACCTCCAACACAACCCAACTAACAAACTTTAGAAAGTTGGCTTATTAGCAACAACAAGATTTTTGCTTGCATCTTGAACAATCCTTATGGCTATGTCTCACATGAAGCATCACCAGAAATCAGTAGAAGTTACTCCTTTTTCTCCATTTAAAAGCTTCTCAAGACATGCATCTGTACTTAACTTGAAATTAAATGCAGGGCAATCTTACATTAATGCAACAAATCCTTTAATACCTCATACAGCACAGACTCTACAAGAGTGGCATGCAAGCTCTTAGGAGTGATTATACAGAGAGCTGCAAAACCAACTGATAAAAATAGCTGACTAAGAATGGTGGAAAACTAAATATGTTCACTACCTTTGATTTCTAAACTACAGTATGAGTTGCCATTCACAGCTCAACAGATTTTCTAACAGAATCAGGCTGATTTATGAACCCTACCATTATTTCTCAGGTGTGTGGCATGTTGAGACAATTAAAGTATGCTGGCCCAACTTATCACAGTGACGCTTGGGATGTTTCACTTGAAGTTATTATTCAGTCTCTAATTAAACACATTTATATCATTTTAATCCGGCCCTGTACACCAGCACTGTTAAAGGCACTACTTTGAAGTCCACCTGGTTCTGAGGTCTAAGGAGTTCATAGATTAAATAATTACCATCAAAAGCAAGAAAGCACACTGAAGAGCTGGAAAACATTTCAAGGAGTTATTTTTTGCTTTTGTATGACATATGTGCACCTAGATCACTCCTGCAACTGCAGCAGTTTGCATTTCAATATCAATATATTGTACAAACACTTTCCTGGGACCTACAAAAGAGTTTTTTTCCCTCTCCTGATCTTTTGCTTAGGACTGTGTTGGTTTGACCCCAAGCAAACATCCACAGAGCTGCTCACTCACTCTCCTCTTCTACAGAACAGGGAGAAAAGAGAACAAAGGTGAGAAGACTTGCTTCACTTAGTAAAACTGTTACCTCAGTCTGCAAAATCTGCACACAAACAAAGGGGAAAAAAGAAAAAAGAAAATAAAATATTTCTTCATTACTTCCCATGGCCAGGCAGCTGTCCAGCCACTTCCTAGAAAGCTGTGCTTCAGCACTCACAACACTTGTTTTGGATGACACCACCATAACCAAGAACGTCTTTTCTTCCTCTTCCTTTCCTTGAGCATTTGTTGCTTGAGCAGTTTATCACATGGCATGGAATGGTCAATTAGAGTCAGCATATGTCCCAGCTGCGCTTCTCCCAATTTCTTGCCCACCCACCGCTAGCCCTCTCAACTCTGAGTGGCAGAACAGAGAAAAGAAAAGCCCTGATAGTGTCTGAGCACTACTTAGCAATTGCCAGAACAAGGAAGCAGGAGAAATCCTTTCAGTTAGACTCCATCTTTTAGACTTGGTATTTGAGAATCCCAAGACACATTCACAGATCCCCACATTTGTTGCAAGAAGCATTACTCTTACTAGTAGAAATACTGGCAATATTTTAGGTAATCACCTTGCTTTTAATTTACCTTGTTCAATATCTCAAAAAGTCAGACCACTTGATGTCCACTGCTTGACCTTTAAGACCATAATCATTAAGATGACTGGCAGTTTTCAAAGTAAGTGCTACTATCATAAAATTAGATTTCAAGGGTCAAGAGATCTAACAGTTACTCACCGCAACTCACACATCATTTCCCACATGGCAATTCTACATTACTACTACTACTTGTCAGATAAGAATGGTCAGACTGTTTGTAATATGTTTCATAAATACTTCGAAAACTAGCAACCTACTGATCCCCTTTTTTATTTTCCCCTATAAAACATTACGGACACAAAATACTCACTCTTACTCTTAGTAGATTTATATTACAGGAAGGCCTCACTTAAAATTTACACTACTTTTAGTTTTAGTGCTTCAGGATAGAGTTTTGGAGGCTGTTTGTCTCAACCTATTAATCAAGTTTTAGCTAAAATAGTACACCAGAAGAAACTTAATAAAAAAACCTTCTTAGCCACTCCATTGTAGATCAAGGACCTCAGTTTATGCAATAGATTAATCTAGCCATGACAGTTTAGAAACAGGTAAGATAAAGTCTTGTGCACCCAACAGCTTCACCAGTTTTTCCCCCAAAGTATAACCCACATGTCTTCTAAAAATTGGAGACTATCTTGATCAGGTTACTACAGGGACAGAAGGTGTTTAACTATAGTATCTATATGCTCTCCAAGTTTTTATCCCTATAGGGTGTTTACAGAACCACTATGAACTTTTTACCACAAACGAGTTTGTACAACTACATGTCGCATTAGTTTCCTATTCTTCAGATAGTGCCTCAGCTATGAGATCCTAGATCGGCAAGTTCTACATTAAAGAGACAAGACTGGAAGGAGAACTTGACATGACTGAAGTCTAAATAAATTAAGAAAGAGCATTAACCTTGTAGTTAAAATATCACACTTGCAACTTTGTTAACAAAAAGAAAGATTATAACACAACTTCTGAAGTATCTAGTTTTCTCCTCGAAAAGAGCAGTTTTGTGTTTTCCCAAAAGCTCAAATTTCATTAATTTGTAATTATTTATGAAATGAATTAGGGAAATCAAATATATTTAAGCAATAATGGAACAAATTAAACAGAGGAATAACAGGCAAACCTGAGGCCAGACAAAAATGTTCATGTGTAACCTCTGAATTTAATTCTGACTAATGACAATATGCAATATTAAACACTTCAAATGAAAAATGTTTTCATTAATACAAATCAATCATAGTCACAGTTAAAAACTAGGCATGAGAAGTTAGAAAATGTTTTCTGTGTGGGCATTTAACCAGTTATGCTTGACTTTACCAAACAGTCAACTAAAGCTTAGGCAGCAAACCTTCTTGTGTGAAAAATGTTAAACAGTAATTTAGACTGATTCAATAAACAATTTACAGTTTTGTCAATTCTGTAGGAAGTCAGGATCCTATTTCTGGATTATACTACAGGAAGTATTTTGCACTAATAGAAATATTCACAGGTTTCTGTTGGTTGGGTCTTCAAACATACATTTGGTTTTCTTCAGAAACATTGACAAGAATAACCCAGTTTAACTGCTGTACATATTTTGCTAGCCAATTAAGAAGATGGATACTCGGCTTCAGAAATGAAGACTGAACATCAAGAACCTTGATGACTGCTATTTTACACTACTTAAAACACCTTTACATGTCAGCAGTAATGCTATCTTACCCATCAAGAACTGCACTATACAGTCCAACTTCAATCAGCCAAAAATAACAGGAAATTCTTGTCATGTTTGAGATAAGTTTTAATAGAACTGTAATTTTTTTCTTCTGAAAGCCATTTGAATTTTTGCTAGAAGAGCCGAGGTGCACTTCAGCAGCTTGCTGCACCACTCCAATATAAAAATACACTTGAAGTTATTTCTTCAGTCATTTAAGATATAGATAATTATATATATGCTTTAAAATATTTTCAGTCTCTTTCATCCTTTACTAAAGTTAACTTTACGAAAAAAGCCACAGGACTGAAAACGACCAATATTTATACTAGACTATATATTAAAATACTGTGAAGTCCTGGGAACACTGCCTGGCTGAACAAAGGAAAGAACTTCAGCAACCATAAGACAGTTTTGCTGCTTCCAAGTTGAGAACTGATTATTCCTTCACTCTAAACTTTTTTCTCCATATTTCTATATATAATCTACTGATTAGACTTAAATTTCCTATTCAGTTCTTAACAGGTGGCTGTGAAGGTGTGTGCTATCTTCCAGAGAAATCATGACAAGATTTTGAATGCATTAGGTCATTCACAATTTAAGGAATTCTTAAAATTACTAGGTTATTTTGTTAGGCCCACAAGGTTTACTGTGCATATTTAGTCTTACTGGCAACTGTAATTCAGTTGTCTTCATAAAAAGGAGTGATTAATTTTGACTGGAAATTTAAACACAGCACAAGTGCAAGTTTCTTGTAAAGGCTAAACAGAAAGGTGGATTTGAGCAGTCATATAGCTTCACAAAAATTAATTTGGAGTCTTGGCTATTACATGTTAAATGGAAAACACCAAGCAACATTTCCCAATGTACGGGGCCTGGCTGAGATGGAGTTAACTTGCTCCATAGCAGCCCCTATGGAGATGTGCTTTGGAACTGTGACTAAAACAGTGCTGATAACAGTAATGCTTTGATTACAGCTGGACAGTGCTTGCAAAGAGTAAAGGATTTCTTTTCTATCCCCATCCAGCAGGCAGGGAGTTGGCAAGAGGCCAGGAGGTGACAGTCAGGGACATCCCAAATATAAATTAGAATTCAATCAGGCACACAGAAACAGCACTAACTGTGACATATTTAGGGTATTTAAGGAGTCCTTTATTAGAGACCACTGGGCTCTAAGAATCAAAGAAATCTGTAGCCACCTAAAAACAACATAGCCTGCTATATGTCTAAGTTTTCAGAATTTTTAGATAACTCGTGAATTTAAGACAAAACCTAGAGAGTTTATTTCCAGTTACAGAAGACTTCCATGCCAGTATAGTTATTGTATAGAACCAACATTCTCCCTTCTCACAGAAATATCTACAGCTACTAAAAAACGGTGAACATTTCAAAAACCAACTTCAGCTGTTCAAAACTTTAGCAATAAGGAGCTTGAAGGCAATTTACATAATTTTATCTAAAAGTCTTCAGATAAGCTGATTGCAAGCCAATTTTTAAATTGCTGAAAAAGTTATCCCATCTCACATGCCATTCTTTCATTCTAAAATGCACATCAAAGTGTGAATTTTATGGAAGAGGCATCATTTTTACATATTCTCTGGTGAGGTGAAAGCTTTTCTCTCAACATATTTCGAAATTTTTCCCACTTTTCACTCACACTTTTGCCTTTTTCAGGATATAGCTTTTGATGACAGATTTCTTCTTCATATTTTTTAAACTGGACTAGTACCTTGCACATGCTTAATGTTTGAGCACATACTCCCAAATAACACTTACTTCCCCGTCCCCATTAACTCATTCAGTAAGGACCATGTGTTCTACGCCACTATTTTAGAAAGAAACTAATTGAAGAGCCACAATAAAAATTCACACATTGCTGACAAACCCTAATGTACTCATGCATGATACAACCATCTTTCCGTGCGTACAGCTGACATACATCTTCAGGCAAGAATAATGCCGGGCATTGTAATGCTGAAGCTGGTACAGTGCATTTCCAAAGGAAACACAACACAAAGTACATTAAAGTTTGTAAGTCCAAGATTAAGTTTTATTCCAACTGTTCAGGATTTATTTGCATCATCACACGCATAGTACTCCATCAGGTACAAAAAAAAGGTTTACACAATACGGTTTGTTTAAAATGCTGAGGAAAAAGTACTTTCATCAGCATTACAAAAAATGCAAAAGCCTCATATACTAACTGCATATGAATCCAAGCAGTCAATACATTGTGAAACATTGCTTTAACTCTCCATTTAATTGGTTTGTATAAAATACCTTTAACTGTTTTGAACATTGCAGTCAATGCTCCATCCTCTACTCAGCTTCTACCTGCAGTAAGAAATTAGTGAGAAAGACACTACTAGGCAAAACAGGGCAGGAGTAGGAGAACCAGTCACACAAACATGTTAGCAAAAAAAACAAACCAAAAAAGGCAACGGAGAACAGAACAAACTAAAAAGAGAAAGAAAACAAAAATATTTGGATATGACATAACTGGGAGACATCCACAAAGGTGCATGTATAAGACCACTGCCAAATTCAACCATGAACTCAAGTGATGATGGTTGCTTACTTACTACAATAATTCAGTTTCCTTCCCTCCATAAATCCACCACAATCTGTTCAGCTTACTGTAACTGCAGTTAATACTGAAATATTCCTTTTGCTCAATACAGGTGCTGCTCCCTCTCTTAGGAAACAACTTACAGAGAGCAAGCACAGGTCTCAATTGAGGCAAAAAGAGCAAGAATGCAGCCTTTCAATTTTACATGTGCTGTCAAAGGGAAGGACAACTGTTTTATGTCTCAGCAAACTATTGTGAATCCTTTATAATATGTGCATAAAACCAGTTTGCCAGGAAACAAATAAGTTTGAGACAAAGTTTTAAATGAAAAAAGCTTGTCAAGACTAACTTTAAATAAGGTTTGGATGATCGAGGCACATAAACACAAGGTTAGTTTTCACCTCAGATTCTTGCAGTTAGCAATTAGAAATTCTACAAGGAATGAAGCCAACTATTACACCTAACAAAATACTAACTTTGCATCTCTAATATAGTCTGTAGCAAACTTATCTTGGGCCAACATCTTTAAAGACTTCTGACAGACTACAATTCTTCCTTTCACTCAACTGCACCCTGCCTTTAACCATAAAGCACAGTGAAGTTACTTTAATTCTCGTTTGTTTCCCCAAATTCTGCTGCTGTTTGATAGATTTGATTTGCCAAAGATCTGGCTCCATCTTGTGGAACAGAGAATTAACTGCAAGAAATTCTACACACCTGACTCATCCCGAGTGGTTGATAAGCCAGTTCCCAAAAGCCATCACTTTTGGCCAAAGATGAAGCCTCAGCCTCAGTATGCATCAATCCAAGCATACCCATGCAGTGCTCTCTCTCTTTGCATTATTCCCACACACAATTCATACCGCTCAAGTGTTCTGCTACTCAAAATTTCAACCAAGTTAGCAAAGAATATATTTCAGAAACATCTTTAACTTCTCCAAGCTGAGATACAAATAAAGATTGCGAACAGTAGACAAGCACCCTTATACAGCAGAGAGAAAAGAAAAACAAGAAAGCAGCAGTTGTATTTTATGTAATTCAACATAAGAAGATCTGAGTTAACACAAAGCAGTCCCTTCTCCAGTGGTGACTCAGGGAAGAACAAGGCAGAACTTACAGAGATTCCTCTGTTTCTCTCCTCAAAACGTAACATACTAGAGAGAGATCAAGTCAAAATAATACTGAAATACTCCAAACAAATCATTTACTATCATCCATTCTCAGTCCAATGCTGCTGGTTCAAAGACCATCTCTTACTAGTTTCATTGGACGCTGTTTAGTTTTTCCAACAAAAGGTAGATCCACCATCTCCACTTTTGGTTCACAAACTCCTGGGGTGGATGGGTTGGGAGGAGTGAAAAAAATCCTACATGAAAACACCACCCATCCACCCACAATACAAAAAGCTTAATTACAATGTTGATGTCCACTGAAACAGACTTTGTGAATTAAACAAATCTTTGAAAGAATAAAAGATCTTGCATAAGATCTTGAAGCAAAGGAAATCATGAAAGAACCACAGTATAAGAATCTTTATGCTACAAGATGTTCTTCAAGGTCCTTGAACCTTAAGTCTTTTGAGACTACTGATATAGGACTATTTACTCATCACTTGATCCACTGAATTAGTTTCTGATTAAACAGAACAAATAGCCTGAAGCATGCTCTTATGTCACATCTACTCCCCACATTAAGTTTAATTTCTTTTCCCATACAGTAGAAGAGGCTTCCCTGCTTTACCTCCATACCCAAGACTAGGACAATCATGCAAGCTCAGGCTTTATGTGCTTTTAAGATGTCAAAGTACGCAGCAAAATACTGTTTTATATAAACAAAGGCAACAAAGGGCCATAGCTTAAACCATAGTTGTTAGCAGTCTCTAACAGCCAGCTTAGCAAGCCTGTGTTCTGAGAGTCGAGGTCAGAATTTGAGAACTTAAAATTTATCACATTTAGAAAAGTGTGCCAGGAGTTCAAACAAGAACTGTTTGTAACAGGCTGTTTCCATATTTTTAAATAAAATCAAACTGAACAGCATAAAGTTGCACTGAAGGTAGACAACTCAAGCACACTGTTTCAAAGTCCAGCTTAATAGCAGCTGAGATTCATATGGTTCAAGGTATACTGCAGAACACTGGGAAGACAAGCCTTAGAAGCATTGCTTGGTTATTTTTAGCCAGTGTCTGGTAAGTGGTAGAGAGTTTCAGAGAGAGAATTCCTCCAAGTTTATCTTTTTGTTTGGATAACTGTTTTTAATGGAAGTCATCAAAATCCATTAAGTGAAGACCTATTCGTAACTCCAAATAGGCTCCGTAGAAGTATCATGAACGAAACTCTTCCCCTGCACCACCTGTCCCACCTCTGTAAGTCAGGGAGAGAAATATGTATCACACAGTTTCAGTTATGCCTTCCACTCACTTATCCACTTGCTTCTGTAGCATCAAAAATTGCTAAAAGCACTTCAAAGAAATTTCAGGAGTTGTATGAAGCCTCAACTAGAAAAGAAGTACACTAGTGATACAAATGTTCCTTCAGTTCTATGTTTAAGCCACAAAATCAAGTGGCCGTCTTCATAACTGCTTTAATTCAGGAATGCAACCAAGCAATTTCAAACAGAAAAAGCTTTATACAGATAATTAAGTTTGGAATATGAAAGTGCAGTTTGTAAATCAGTGGACTGGTTAGTTACATTAGCTATCGAAGATATACAGGTGATGTCAGTTTACTCTTGAGATGCACACGTCTTTTCCTTATCTAGCAGCCATTTGGCACAAGCAATCTTGTAAGGTGACAAAGTGAAAACATTCTCTTTTTTTTGCCTTATTAACAAATAGTCAGCGACTAAAAATCTTTTTGACTGAGATTGTGAGAACGTAAGTTTGCTTTTCCAAAATAAAAAGTTGTTTTATCGAATATTAGGTGATTATAGGATATAAATGCTAAGCTGTGAAATAAAACACAATATTTAGAGTTCACTGTGAAGTTATATACCTAAATACATAGCTGATCACTCTTCGTGTAAATTAAGAGAAAAAGGAGATCATGATGGCTTTTGGGGATTTGTTCCCCAAAACATCACCAAGGCCTCCTGTTTATCGTACTTCTAAGATGACAGGATTTAAATAAAACACCTATCTCGCTTTTTTTAAATGAAAATATCAGTTTAACTCAGTGATTTGCATTGGAACTTCCCTTAAAACAAATTCCCAAAGTTTGCATTCCTGACTTGGAAGTACTTCACACCACAGATTTCACCCATTCTCACACTGCTCCAGTAAGTAGGATCATAACCAATTCATGAACTGTCAAGAAAGCAGCTCCTGACCCTTGGCTGGCAACCATGCCTGCCATGCTCACACCTGGTTACCCTGAGCACACACGTCTGTGACTGTACGTGCAGAGCACAAGCAGACTACACAGGACACAGCCACAGCACTCCCACCACCCTTGTGGGACATTAACTTGCTACAGCAACCCCTTGGAAAGTAAAGTCAGTCCCCTAAGTATCAGAGATGACAGAGGTGCCAACTCTGGCACATTCAATAACCTAACAGCTTCAGAAATAAAATTTCAATTTGGCTAAGGGGTAGTGCTCCAATTTTATCCTGCCTGTCCACTCGTAAAGGGAAAGACTACTTGTGTTAGAGTTCAGGCTGCAAGAATAAGGTGTGCAAGTTGTCATTTCCTGTTAGCAGCATTTGGTATTGATGTCTGTATAGCCTGTGTCAAAGTTACAAGATGCTTATATAACCTGAATATACCTGTATAACCTGAATACACCTATATACCTATATAACCTGAATTAGCCTTTTATACCTATATTATAACTTTTTATACAATGTAATAGTCAGTATGTAATTAATTAGTTGCTTAGTGCTTAAATAAGCAGAAACTCACCAGGTGGATAGTTTCAAGATAGGCAAGTAAAGCTATAGATTAGTCAAGTACAGCTACACTAGAAAGCTACAAGACATACTGACGAAAAGCTAGCAGAGATAAAGCCAATTATCCATAAAGTGAAAGAATTCAGATTGGTTGGATCCAGAAAGGACTATTTCACCATAACTGTGCGTGCTCTGAAGATAAAGTTGAAAAGTTCAGATGTGATGAAGACCTTGAGCCTTCCTCAGTGAAGACCCCCAAGACCACCTAAATTGGGGAGGCGCAAGCACAGTGAAAAAGAACTATTTATAGCCATGCCATAAAAATATGTAAATTATTTCCGGCACGTATGTGATGATGTTGTAATGACATAATGATATTCAGCATTACCTACTGTATAAATAAGCCACAACACATGACAAAGGTGGGTGAGTTAGGTGGAAATATCCCCCTCACCACTGGCGCTGTAATAAACAAATATCTGCTCAATAGACACCAGTCTATCGGGTTTTGTTTTTGACCTATCTTTTTGGGCATCAGTACTTTGTAAAAAAGACAAGGATGACAGTATTAGTAGAAAGCTTCTGAAGCTGGTCTTGACTGCAATTTTTCCCTTGTCAGCAAGGAATTGCTGAAAGGCTTATTGTTTTACATTTACAATTTATATCCCTGTTATATGCAGAAATAAAAAGAAAATGGGAAACAGTGAGCTCTTACAAAATGTTTTCATAAGCTGATAGCTAAGCATTAAGTAAAAGCATCACTGAAAAGAAAAATAAATATGTAAATCTATGTTACTCTGTTAGGATGTAGTAACGCCCCTGCACAGTCAGGCAAAGGCTAAAGATTATATAAGCACCTGCTGCCAAAACCCCTTCAGTCAGCAATTGAAGTTCTTCCTTTAACTATGACAAAAACCTCTGAAATAAGATTTGTTTGGAAGACAGGTTTGTAATACAGCCTGTTTGCCATAAACAAGAATGAATCTTTTTCTACCAGAGACATTATCTAGCAATTGCATTAATCAGCTTCCCTCTACCATTTTTCCTCGAATATAACTGAAGAGATCCTTATGTAAACACCCCACAAACTGTACTACCTCTGTGCAGTCCTCAGTGACTTCAGAGACGTGCTTTCTCGCACATTACAAACTAGGTAAATGCACCCCCATAACCCCTCCAACACGAACCTAAATTTGAAAAAGATGCAGAGAGAAAACAGAGATCCAAGTCTCTCTATCCAAGAGCCATAGAATCAGTCATTAACTTTGGAAAAGACCTCTAAGATCATAAGGTTCCACCATTAACCAAACATGGCCAAGTACCACGCCTACCTGTTTTTAACACTTCCAGGGATGATGGAAGTGTTCCAGTTCAGGCACTGGAACTGGGAAGCATGTTCCAATGCCTGACCAACTTCTCAGCCAAGAAATTTTTCCCAAAATCTAAACTATACCTTCCCTGGCACAATTTGAGGCCATTTCCTCTTCTCCTGTCACTGGCTGCCTGGGAGAAGAGGCTGACCCCGTCTGGCTAGACCCTCCTTTCAGACAGTTGTAGAGAGCAATAAGGTCTCCCCTGAGCCTCTGTTTCTCCAGAATAAACACTCCCAGCTCCCTCAGCTGCTCCTCCCAGGACTTGTGCTCCAGACCCTTCACCAGCTCCATCGCCCTTCTCTGGACTTACTCCAGCAACTCAATGTCCTTCTCGCAGTGAGGGGCTCAAAACTGGACACAGGAGTTGAGGTGTGCCCTCAGCAGTGCCAAGTACAGGGGGACAATCACTTCCCTGGTCCTGCTGGCCATGCTATTACTGATACAGGCCAGGAAGTCATTGGCCTTCTATGGCCACCTGAGCACACACTGGCTCATGTTCAGCTGGCCATCAACTAGCACCCCCAGGTCCTTTTCCATCAGGCAGCTTTCCAGCCACGCTGCCCCAGTCTGTAGCACTGCAGGGGGTTGTTGTAACCCAAGTGCAGGATCCGGCACTTGGCCTTGTTGAACCTCATACAAATGGCCTCAACCCATCGATCCAGCCTGTCCAGATGCCTCCGTGGAGCCTTCCTGCCCTCCAGCACATCAGCACTCCTGCCCAGCCTGGTGTCACCTGTAAACTGACTGAGGGTGCACTCGATCCCCTCATCCAGATCATCAGTAAAGACATCAAACAGGACTGGCCCCAATACTGGCCTCTGGCGAACCCCACTAGTGACCGGCTGCCAGCTGGATGTGACTCCATTCACCACCACTCTCTTGGCCTAGCCACCCAGCCAATTTATACCAAGCAAAAAGTCCACCTGTCCAAGCCATGAGCAGGCAAAGTAGAGTGCCAAATTTCAGGCTCTAGACTGTGGAAATACACTGAAATCATCTATAAAGACTGGCCAGATTGCTTCTTGCACCAATCCTCCCTGCTATACTTGTTTGTGTGGGGATGGAGCTTGTTTTCTTCCTAGAAGGCCCTATGGTGCTATGTTCTGCATCTGTGACCAAAACAGTATCAATAACACACTCACGTTTTAGCTATTGCTGAGCAGCATTTGCACAACATTAAGGCCTTTTCAACTCCTCAGACTCTCCTGCCAGTGAGGAGGCTGGGGATAGGCAAGAGGCCAGGAAGGGACACAGCTGAGACATCTGACCCCATCTGACCAAAGAGACATCCCATACAACACTGGGCTCACCAATAAAAGCTGGATTAAGAAGGAGAAAGGGGAGACATTTGGAGTGATGGCATTTGTCTTCCTACATAACTGTTACATGTGATGGAACCCTGCTTTCATGGAGAAGACTGAACACCCACCTGCTGATGCTAAGTAGTGAATTAATTCCTTGTTTTGCTCTGCTTGTGGGTGCAGCTTTTGTTTTACCTGTCTTTATCTCAACCCATGAGTTCTCACTCTTACTCTTCTGATTCTGCCATCCCACTGGCAGCAACTCCATAACATCCACATTCACTGCAGAGACATAGTCACCTCAATTCTTCCTCTACACACTGTCTTCCCTCACTTCCTCTCTAGGTTATGCAGAACAGATCAAGCAGATGTTTAGGCTGCACCATTCATCCCTCTTACCTACTGTCATGGTTTGACCTGGTGTGAGACAATTTGATTGGTTAAAAACAGGTAAAGGACAGTTCTATGAGCCATTTAGTGTTCCTGTGACGTCTCTGTGAAAGGAATGTTAAAAAAACCCTAGGAAGTGAAACAGGACTCCCTCACTTCCTCTCTTGCTCCCTGGCTCCCTGCTGACCACCAGCAAGGGAGAGGCTTCCCCTCCATCCCTGGACTCGGCCCGGGGGTGGCCGGTGGGGTAGCCGGCCTCACTCCTCACCAGTCCTGTGCTGTTCCGGACCCTAGAGGAGCTGGTCTGATACCATCTGGACCAAGGCCAAGTAGCAAAGCCACCAACCTGAGAGAAGCCGAGCTGAGCAATGCTGAGCCAAGCATGACATGCAGAGAAAAAGCCGAGGCCGAGAGAGCCAAGTTGGTGAAATCGAAGAGTGACCTCGTTTTTAAGATAAGAGATTATTAGCAGCCAAAAGATTTACTAAAAATCTGGATGGCTGCCACTGCAGAGAAGCAAATGGAGGAGGCCCAGGGAAGCAAGCCTTGCAACTGCACTATATAACTGTTATAGATACTTTTGTAGGCATTTTCTGCAAATATTAACCTCTTCTCTAAGCTAGAGAGAAAGGAAAGCAGTCACGTGAAAGACTAAATATGGAGGCCAGTATCCCAAACGGAAGAGAAGACAAGGAGTGGCAGGAAGTGCCCAAGAAGCCATGTTTACCAGCAAGGAGATCCATATATTTTTCTGTGAGCTGTGCTGTGTGATCTGGAGTAATACCAAACTATATTTTCCTTTAAATCGCAATAATGAGCCATGGGGGAGTGAGAAATTTGCAGCCTAAGATAAGAACACTTTTATGTTGTGTGCAGATGAAGCTTGTAGCCTTTGGAGATGATGAGTAAAGCAGGAGCCTGTTGCCTTTGATGCCTTTAGGCTGGAATGACTTACTCTTAAAATGTTTAACCCCAACAGACTTTTCTTGTGACCCACGAATTGCAGAGTGTTTGTGGGAGAGGGAATACACCACTGCGAAAACCTGGGCAGGCTGTGGTGTTTCTGAAAGGTTTGGAACCATGCTGAAGATACTTCTTTAGGGAACTGTCTTCCATGGGATGGATCCCCCTACACTACAGAAAGAACTCTCTTTATCCCATGAGGTGGCAATAACAACTCTTAATCATAACATCAGAATGTCATGTTTATGTCCTTTGCGTGATTAGTGGGAAAGATTGGAATGTATGGGGGAGAATAATATTTGTATATTATGCCTTAATATTTTTTTATTATTTTTCATTCTTTCTATTCTTAGTAGAGTTAGCAAATAAATATTTAATCATTTCCCAGGTTTGGAGCCTGTTTTTGCTGTCTCTCCTCCTCTGAAGAACTAAGTGTGGGGATCTGGAGTTTGCCTCCAGCTCAACCCTTCACACCTACAGAGAGCCTATCTGCCCACCCTCAAACACAAATATACTGTAGTTCTCAGGCACAGGAACAGCAAACCTCACAAATGCAACTCGAGTCTTGGATGATCCCGGAGTTTTACTGTAACAATATAATCAATCTTCAGAGCAGAACTTTCAGTGGAGCTCAGGATATTAAATTAATAGAAGAACAGGGGAAAGAACAGGCTGAAGAGGACAAGCCTTTCCACCACTTGAAGATTCAGTGGCATAGACACAAATGCTTCCCACAAATGCCCAGGACCTGCATGCCAGACTACCTACACCCCAACAAGCCTTTCCACCACTTGAAGATTCAGTGGCATAGACACAAATGCTTCCCACAAATGCCCAGGACCTGCATGCCAGACTACCTACACCCCAATACTGCACGCTGCCAAAGTCTCAGCAAATGGTTCACACCTTGGAGTGCTTCAAAACCTGTCTCTGAAGCTGGGTTTGGGCCAATACACAGAACATAAAGTATCTATGCTCTGTGAGACGTATCTTTTAAAGAGCAGGTGTTAAACAACTTCTGTATTTCCTCAGTCAGTGAACAAAAAACTATAAAATAATCTAGGTGTAAATGGACTTCCTGAGGTCATTTGGACGAACTTGATGTTTCAATCAGATCTAATTAGACCATGCTGCTTATGGCTTTGTTCAGTTCTTTTGAACAGCTCTAAGGTATATTCCACGACCTTTTTGAGGAAAAACTTGGTCCAGTATTTGAAATTTTTTTTTTTAACCACAAAGTAACTTATTTATATCCAATCCAAATGCATCATGCCACAGATTCAAGGCTTAAATGTGCTGTGCCTTTTTCTAAAGGCATCTTCTTGCTTCCTAAAATTATGTTGGTCTCCTGCAAGATGATACTAAATTAAATATAATTCAAACTAACACAATTAAACATTTCAGCACAACAGACAATCATCAATACTCAGACATCATTATTATCAGCTACATGTGACTGGGAAAGGAAAAAACAAATTTACTTTTAAGTAGTGTTCTTCACAGCTGATTTAACTAGATTTGCATTTCAAAAAAATGGAGAGCAAGTTGAGGGGTTTTTTTCTGTGTAAGTTATTTTTCCAAAGTGATCTTCTGTACTTTGTGTAGAAAATAAGCTGCGGCTGTATAATATTTTTCCTCAAAATATCATTTTCTTCAGATGCCAGAAGAGAAATGGAATACAATATCAAAGCAGTCAGCTGCATTTAGTCTGGAATACAGAATGTGAGTATAAGTTCAAAGGAGAATTAAGGTTGCTTGAGAAGTATCAATTCTCAAAATGTAGTCTCAAAGCTTTGCAGGACTCTCAAGCATGGAATCTTGGATCTGTTGTATTTTTTCAAGTCTCATTTAAAACCAAACACTTGACAGAACTCTTTTGTTCCATAAATATATTTTGGAGTAACCTTTTTTAAGTAGGGACTCCATGAACACCAAAACACCATGGAAATTGCAGTGAACAAGACAAGTGTCAAGGGGTATTCAGAATCACTTCTTTCGTAGGTTGCTTGCTACATGCTGCAGAATACCCAGAAAAGTGAACCAAGGCTTCACAATCTTTATTAATGGGAATGACAGCTACTTTGTACTTGGAACACACAAGAAACCAGCAGTGTGGTGGATTAACCTTATCTGGCTATCACACACCCACCAAAGAGGGGGGAAAAAAGATTAAAAAAACCCCCATGGATCAAGATATAGGCAGTTTAATAAACAAAAGCAAAGGCCATGTGCAGAAGAAAGAAGAAAAATATTTGTTCTCCTATCAGCAGGTGATATCCACTTCCCGGGAAGCGAGGGTTCAGTACACAGTGGTTGCTCTGGAAGACAAATACCTCAAAAACAAATACTCTCCATCCCGCTGCTTTCTCTTAGCTTTTACTGTATCACTTGTTATAGCCCATTGCTTACGTCAGTTTGGGTCAGCTGTCCTGGCTACATCCCCTCCCAAACTCTTGCCCACCTCCAGACCAGTGGC
Source organism: Ptilonorhynchus violaceus (assembly GCA_013397565.1). NCBI lineage: Eukaryota > Metazoa > Chordata > Aves > Passeriformes > Ptilonorhynchidae > Ptilonorhynchus > Ptilonorhynchus violaceus. Next base: position 796,170 of record VZRJ01013153.1, on the reverse strand, counting down.
CTTTGGTGGGAGGTTGGAGAGCCAGCCTTGATGCTGCACTTGCACTGCTCAGCAACAGCTGGAACAATGAGGTGTTATCATCACCCTTGTAGAGCTGCAAAGCACAGCACCATGAGTGATGCTATGGAAATGCAGCTCCATCCCAGACAAATCCTGTACAGCAGTTCAATACATTTCACGTTGTGAATAACCCAGGCATCACTTGGCAATGAGAACGAAGACCAAAATACCTGCACGTAGTGTCTTACTGGCATGTCTCTTTGATTTAACCCTGCTTAAGTGCTCAAGCACGCTTCCTCTGAAGATGTAAAGGGTGCATATGAAGTGCGGCATTTGCCATATTGAAAAGGGATATTTTTGTAATTCTACAGATAACAGACAACTGAACAAATACTCCATAGGTACATACCTTAATGAGATAAGCAGTCCCTATATTATAAAAGCATCATTACTTATCGATACACTGGTTGTTTCTATAAATTGTTATGAATGACAAATTTAAACCAAAATGACTTGAGCACACATTGCCAGGAGCTTATTTAAAATGATCATTCATTCCTCATTGCCACTCACTGCTATGTTTTGAATCCACCTGCAAGTTCAGCTGCATTCAAAAATACCAGGTTACATAATGAATCACTTCCATCTTCTTTTGCTGAATTTCTTATAGGACTGCCTTTAATCATACCAATGAAGTCCTGTACTATGAAGTTTTATATGAAGCTTTATTCATTTTCATTCAAAGACTTCAGTAAAAATGCATTAAATTCTTGTATAACAATCAATAGCCAAATGTGGAATATTACATTCCATTTCTCATGCAAGGAAGAGAGGAAGTACCTACTGCTTTTTCTTTTTTTTTTAACACAAATTCATAGCCAGGCACAGCTTTTAGAGAAAGAACTGCTCTTTTACCAAACCATACCTGCAAAGTCAGTTGCTCGGCAACACTGCCTCCAACTATTACACATGGCTGTCCACAGCTCCACTCTGACAGGAACTGAGCTACAGTCTCTACCTCTTTTTCCTCCATGGTCTACCAGAAGCAAACACCTTTCCTCAAGACAGAAAAGGGAAAATTGACAGTTTAAGGTTACTGAGATAGGCAGAACATGAAAACCACACAGATCAACCTCCCCCATAAAACTTGCCACTGACTCCATAAGCTACAACATCAGCATTCTCTATATCCACATCTACCACAGACTTCCAGCACAAGCATGTTGTCTGATCCTACAAGTTCTTCCTCCTCTTCAGATCGTTACCTCTGAACAGAAAAGCACCTGGCTCCTCTGGTCAGAGAAAGATGAATCTCATCAATATTTTGGATAAGGAAACAAGGCAGGAACTCAGGTTCTCTTGATTGGGTTGTTTCATAGCACCAGGCAGGAGCTCCTTGACAGTACATACTCAGACATACAAGTTTATCACCTAATGGAAAGCAACAAGTGATCAAGACAAAACAGTGGAACATAAGCAGGAGTTAGCAATATATCACATAATCAGAGTCTACAGCAAACAAGAGATGAATACAAATAGGTATCCATTAAATTTTAAATTTGTCAAGTTATCACAAAAAAAAGTCACACAATTTTATTTGAATGGATGTTTGTGAAGCCATTCAAGAGAAAAATGTTAAGAGAAGTAATATTGCTCAAGCTCTCAGCAAACATTAATCAGGTAAGAGGCCAGAATGGAAGAAGAACAGGAATCTGTAGCAGTTTCTTTTTTGTCCCAGTCTTCCAGGGGACATCACTGTTAGTCATAATATGGAGTTCAAAGCAGTAGTTTTAAGATCCAGAGAAATTTCTGACACAAGGGACACAAGCTCAAAGCAACATTCTACCAGCTCTAGGGGCAAGTTTAAGTTGTGAAGGTATTCTCCTAGCTGGACTTACACAGCATTTCAGTCAAACACACGATATCAGTAACCCTCCTACCGTAGCCTCTCAATTCCCACTTGCTTCAAACAGCTAGACTTGGTCCGTTTTGTCTCTGGATGCACAAACTACAGAAAGATTTCTATATTTCCTGAAAATTCAAGGCTCTACTACAGTCTGTATTTACTGCTGTTTAATCACTTTCCTTTCTCAGAAAGGACTTCAACTTTAAACAAAAAATCTACTTTGAATCTATATAGGCTGATACTTGCACTGGGGAGAAAAAAGAAAAAAATTACATGGTATCTGCAGTGGGACTACATATCAGCCTGTAAGTGATACACCAACTGAAATGGATCTGAAGTAGCAGAGACTGGAAGGGACCCTGGGAGATGAGCTAGGATCAGGGCACAAAAAATACAGCAGGTTACTTAGGGCTGATCCCAATCAGATTGTTGGTGCTTCCACAATGCATGCTCCACAGCCTCCTCAGGTAACCTGACCCTATTCAACCTTTCCTGGAGTAAAAAAAAATTTTAAAAAATTCTTATCTTTCAGTGGAATTTCCTGTGTTTTAATTTGTGTTCACCGCCTTTTGGTCCTACCACTGGATATCACAGACAAGTCTGCCTCCATCATCTTTACTCTCTGTCACCAGGTGTTTATACACATGGATAAGAACTGCCCAGCAGCCTTCTCTCCTCCAGGTTAAACAATCTCGGCACTCTCAGCCTCTCCTTGACTGTAAGGCACTAACCTTCACCTTCATGCCACTTTGCTAGACTTGCTCCAGTCTGTCCTGTTTCTTTGTACTGTGGAGCCCAGAACCGGACACAGCATTACAGATTCAGTCTCACCAGTGCTGGGGAAAGGATCTCCTCCCCCAGACACTGACCATGCTCTTCTGGAAATTCAGTTCAAGATGGTGCTTGCCTTCATTGTGGCAAGGGTGCATTACTGACTTATGACCAATTTTTGAGCCACAGCATCTCTTCTGCACCCCCAATACCCCCTCCCTAGGGACAGAGCTTTGCATTTCCCTTTGTTGAACTTCATAAGGTTCCTGGTGGCTCACTTCTTCCACCTATTCTCTTTACTGCTCCAAGTAGCAGCACATCCATCTGGTTTGTCAATCAACTCCTCCCAGTTTTGCATCCTATCAAGCTTGCCAAGGGTGGGGTCTGTCCTGTCACACAGGTTATTAATGAAGATGTTAAACAGTGCTGGTCTCAATAACAACCCTTCAGCTACACCAAAATGGACTGGCCTCCCACTCAACTTTAAGATGTTGATCATCACCCTGAGCCTGACATTTTAGTCTCTAAGCCATTTTCAATCCACCTCACTGTGTCTTTATCCGGAAAGCATTTCATCAGGTTGCCAATGAGGAAGTTACACGACAGTTTCAAAAGCCTCATGAAAGGTTAAGGTAAAAAAATATCCATTGTTCTTCTCATCCACCAAGCCAGTCATCTGGTTTGCCTCAATGCAGGTTAGCAGGTTGGTCACACGTTACAGCCCCTTGGTTAATCCATACCCACTACTGCCCATCATTTTTCTTCATGTTTTGTCAGGATTATTTGGTCTGTCACCTTTCCAGGGACAGAGGCAAAGCTGACCGGCCTGGGGTTCCCTAGATGTTACTTCTTACCCGTCTCAGATATAGGAAAGACATTTGCTTGAGTCCAATCCCCAGGACTCCCCCCACCAGCCACCATGACCTTAGCTAATGAGAGCCACCACAAAATTATATTGGCCAGCTCTGTCTCACTCCTGGCTGATCCTATTAGAGCCCACAGAGCTGTGAACATCCACTTTTTGTAGGTGCTCCCAAACCTGATCCTCCTCTACTGCTGAGATTAAGCCTTCCTTGCCTAGAATTGCTGAAAACAAGTCTTACTAGTAAAGAAGGTATTGAATGTCTCAGTTGTTTCCACATCCCTAATGACCAGTCCCCCTCCCCATTCAGCAGCAGGCCCACATTTTTTCCATTCTTTTTCTGCCAATTATCTGCAAATGCCTCCCTTGTTGCCATTCAGATATCCTTTGTCACATTAAACTCCACATGGACATTGGCTTTCTGACCTAGACACATGTTTGGACATCTCCAGGCTCCCACTGGGCCACCTGTCTCTGCTTCCACCTCTTATATGCTTCCTTTTTATGCCTGAGCTTTTTCAGAAGCTTCTTGTTCATTCAAGCAGGACCCCTGGTGTCTTTGTGCAATTTCGTATTCATTGCAATATGCCACACTAGAGCTTAAAGTCAACCAGCCTTCCTGGATCTCTACTCAGAACCATCTTCCAAATGATTCTTCCAAGAAGATCACTGAACAGAACAAAATCCTCCCTCCTGAAGATAATGGTTGTAATCCTACTCTTTGCTTTGCTGTGTTCAGTTCAGATTCTGAACTCTATCTCATGACCACTGCAACCAAGACTACTTCTAACGTTTACATCCTCAACCTGTCGTTCCTTGTTTGTAAGTAACAGCTCCTCAACCACTTGTATTGAGATATGGGCATCAATACATGCCAGAAGCTTCCCTGATTACTTATTCTCTGCTGTGCTGTCCCTCCAGAAAAGAATAAGGGTGGTTCAAGCCCCCCATAAGCACCAAAGCCTGTGAACACTGGTCTTGAGCTGTCAGAGGAAAGTGTCATTACTACTCCTGATCCGTAAGCTCCAAACTGGCTCACTGATCTCCAGGGAAAGCTGCAGGCAGTCACACTGCTCTCCCAGGAAACAGCAACTCCCCTTCATCACCATCCCAGACTGCCCTTCCTAAGCACCTGTACTTCTCCATCGCAGTCCCCCAGTTACATGAGCTGTCCCACTCAGCAATGCCAATAAAAATCACACCTCAGTCCTAACTCATTTTACTCTGCCATAATAGGTAAAAACAACTCGCAGACAGTACAGCGAGGACAGATTTAACTAGTCCTGGCTTCATCAACGTAACTCTTAAGACCCTCAAAATGAAAATAAGATATCACCAAAAAACTTTGCCTGTTTCACAAGGCAAAGTCGTCATGTCTTGGAGAATTTAGTTGTAGCCACAAGAGAACAGTATGAAGCATCAGAATTCCTGAAGTAAAGCTTCATCCTCAAATGAACCTTACTGAGCCAATCTAAGACAATGTGACACCTGAGCTAAATCAACTGCTGACTACTCCCTGAGTAATGTCTGATAATCGACTCTCTTAAATCCTACAGGATGCATGCATTACAGAGGGAGTCACCTTTCCAGGAAAGGGTACCTCCCTAAAAGTCTGCTTTCCACAGATATATCTAATTGCTTCCTCTGTATCATGTACAAGGACCTCTTAAGGCTGCAGCACAGTTGCTCTTTTTTTACAGCATTCAGACCAAGAGGGAAGATAGCATCATTCTGTTCCACAAAACAAAATTCAGCAACAACGCAAAGACCAGTTGGTATAAATAGCATCTTGCAGTGGAAGCTTTTTCATGTCACTAAAGAGTGGCAGAACCACAGCTTCAGTGCAACTCAGAGACACATACCTGTAGCCCTGACTGAAAGAACTGAGCTGTTTTGCACTTTAAACAGGCAAGAACATGGTCTCATCAATAGTAATAATCACTTTTCAGGAACTGTCCCACCCTTATGGTACACACAACAGAAACAGCTTAGACTGCCAATAGCTTCTGAATGTAGGGCAGCAAACTAAGCACAGAAGAATTTCTGCATCTGTATAACACATCTCAGAAAAGCTAAAATTTGGAAGAATATAAAAAAATTTAAAAAACCAAGTCCCACATATTTTTATTAGTAGTCACAGAAATAATTAGGTTGAAAGGGACCTCTGGAGGTCACCTAGTCCTATCAGCCTCTTGTCAAAGCAATGTTAAGTTCGAAGTTACATCATGCCACTTTGGGTCTCATCAGTCAAGTTCAGTTAAGTCCTGAAGAATGGAAATTGCAGCCACTCAGGTAAAAAGCCTTCGACTTTGCAAATAACCCTGTTCTATTACAAGCTAAACATATTTCCTGTGACTTATTCGAAAATATTTTTCTGCACTGTAAGAGTCAGGAGATGGAAACAACCCCCTTCCTTACAGGGGCCACTGGTGTTACCCAACACTGCAACACCCCACTCACCACTCACAAGCCCTAAGCTAAGGCTGCCATGCTTTTCTCCCAGCAACTGAGGTGTCTTAAAGGCTCTTTTCTTGAAGGAGACAATTATCACTCTCAGGGCTGCAACAGCAACTAATTCCTAAGTTTCAGTCTCATCCAACCAGTGTCAGCAACAGGTAAGAGCATACAGAACAAAACCAGAGCATTGAGATAGTTTTATTTAGTAACAGGGAATCAGGAAAAAAATCCTGGTTATACAGCCCCAAGAGAGATTGAAGGGAGTTTCTGGTCTCTAAGGGTCTTTGAAGGCACTGTCTTTGACAAAAAGGACAGAAAATCAACAGCTAAGTACCAGATGATCACTAGGATTTCTAGTGATACAGTTCCTTACTATTACTATAGTTCAAGACATATCATTCCATTTGCTAAACTTAAGAACAACCCTGAATCAAAGTGGTTTGCCTTCATTATTCCTTATGGAAGGATATTGCAAAGCCTCACTGGACAGCTAGAGGCCTCCAGTTGTATCTGCCAATTCATATTCCAGTCTTTTATGCTCACATGATCTTTACCCATCTGATTCAGAGAATACAAACCTTGCAACAGAAACACACAAAGAAGTCCTAGCAATTTCTTAATCCAAGTGATCTGCAGTAACACTTGATATTTGCCAACAACTAGTACAGAATGTCCACACAGCACCATCAGCTACTAGTAGGTTAGTACTTTGTGTTTGAACTTCAATACAGGGCTAGAAGTTGCCCTGGAGATGATGTATGAACTCACCTCCAACATAATCCAGTTGTGTTCTATTCCCCTTAGAGTCCTCTCAGGGGTTTCTCCACCTTAGGAGGAACACAGGAAAGATCATCTGAGGAGGTACAGCAGCCAGTGCCTTGTCCTAGTGTGAGCTTTGTCAAAGGGCTGTCAACAAAGCTTTCTTACACTGACAGTCTGAGGCAAAAACTGATGCCTTGCACAGGCTGAGGCCAGCGAGCTGCAAGAGTTATCCATGTGCTTGAGGTTACATCTCGAGGAGGAAGTACAATATTTATTAAAGTATACAGGCAAGATTAAGACAGTGAAAAGACCAGATATCAAATAAGTAAACAGCAAAAGAAACTTCAGAAAAAGCAATGATCATACACAAATACTTAAGTTGGTCTCCCAGCCACAGAAGAGATCATATGCAAGACTTAACTTTCTACACAAGAAAGTCTGAACAGCTGTAAACATATCTGGAACATTCCAGATTTCTTTTAATAGCTAGTTTGCCCACTTACTTAAACTATATTTTTTTCCTTCCCCACTGCTAAGAGACTCTGTGTTTGGGACTGGTTAGTTGTTAGGCAAGTTAAAGTTCTAGCTACACAACCGTTGGTACCACAATCTTTCCTGTCCAGTCTCTCCACACACTCCTAAGAGCCTGTACCTTCCACTCTTCAGACAGAAAGCCAAGTCTCCAGTCACATACAGATATTCAATGACTGTACAGTACAACTATAAGTACTGAAAAGTATTTTCATTAATATTATAACCAAAGTAAACCAATTTTAATCTCATTGGACAAGCAACAGTGTCAACGTGCTTCTTTGTACTAGGATTCTGGTAACAGATCATTTAAAAAGCTTCAAACACTACCAGGCATGAAGTAAGTAAACATTAAAAAAAAAAAAAACACAACAAAAAACCAGAACGCTTCATTGGATACAGAAATTTATTCACCTTTTCTGAAGGCCCAAAACATCTGCAATTGTTTACACTAAGGTCTGCAAGCTTTCAATTATGTTATTTTAACTTGGTTACAGTTTCAAAAAAGTTCTAAAGCTGTTGACAGCTCACATAGGGAGCTTGATCATCATCATCTCCTTGATAGGGAGATGAATTTACAAGAAGACTTCAGCAGTCAATCCATTTGTATTAAAGACAGCATCCAAATACAAGCATAACAGACAGAAAAGTTATGTCAGAGGACATTCACACTGGTTTCAAACATCATTAGGAACAATAATCACAGTCTTATGAGAAAGAGCTCCCCATTTACAGAGACAGTCACACTACACCAAGACTGATTGCCTTCAATTTACAGGCCTGCTTGCTTAGATGGACGGTCCTTTGATTCTGCTGAATATCTTGTCCCCTTCTAAGAAAAAACAATCTCCTTTTGTGCTTCATCACACACTTCAACTTCTAAGTACTTGATTCAGTATTGTTTAATATCAGGATCCTAACAACACCAGCCTTGCTGCCAAGCAATAACAGAAGTCCAGGAGACTTCCAGCGTATCATAAGTAGGTACTAACCGCACAGAAACAGCAAATTATAGCCCCTATAGTCAAAGGGTCCCTGACATGGTAAGTTTTGAGTTTCTTATTTTTGCTTCATTTGACAGATTTCTAAGAGGTGTTATTGTTTAAGAGATCCAAATATCAGCATTGAAACAACAATAAAAAAATGCATTACCCTCTCTCTACAGTTAAAGGTAAGAAAAATTCAAATGCTTTACAATAGGTTTCAGAGTAGTCTATTCACCTGATACAGCTTCTCCTAGATCCTTCCAATCCCTGCCAGTTTTACTTAGTTATACAAACAAAAGGAGCACAAAAGAATTTCCATTGCCTCTCTTTCAAAACTTCAGGGTGACTTAAGCTACTGTAAACATACCCTACTATTTCCTACAAATATCAGAAACAATAGTGTAACTACTTCCCAGTAATATAACACTGGGAAGACATCTACTGCCTTATGTAGACAGCTGTTCACACAGGGATGTAAAGAACAGGCAGTACACAGACAAGAACTGTCTTGTCAAATGTCATCCCAACCTCCTCACTCTTCCAAAAGTCTCAGTGATTGCACAGACAGTTCCAGAACCTTTGATTTTCAGGCTTTTTATCCACAGAGGTGTCATCTAGTCTTTCTGACAGCTGTAAGACTTACAGTTTGAAGGTGACATATGGCAACCATCATATGGCCCTACAACAGGTAGTTTCCAACACATTTTAGCAGCAACAGTCAGATTCATAGCAGCTATTTTAACAGGCAAAAGGCAAATACAGAATAAAAACCACTTCCAGAAATTGTTGCCAGAGTCAGCAATCCTAATTATTACTTCATGATACTCTGGTGGATGTGTCCTCACCTGTATTCTCCACCTTCCAAAGCCATCCAATGTATCTGCATACCTCATACTTGAAGAAGCAGACCAGAAACCTATCAAAGGAAAGGTTTGTTCTCGATACAAGACCACTGTTAATAACAGAAAGATTATTTTGAGGAAGACCAATAAGTAGCGTTTTTAATTCTTACACAGAGCAAGCATGCAATAAATACTGGAAAGGTGCATGCTTCAAACTTCCTCACAGGGAATGCACATGGTGGCCCTGTACCTGAGAACAAGGAACTTAGGAGTGATAGGATGGTAGTAAGTTCCTTTATCACCTTTTTGATGCAATAAGTAAAGTCAGCAGAAAAACCTCAATGATATGAAGGAAGAGTTCAACAGCAGCATTACAGTAGATGCAATGAAAGTAATGAGTGATAAATATGCTAATAAGACCACATTTCATATTTTAGGGCCAAAAGGATATTTGTAAGATTTTAAATTATATCTAGTTTCTTAAGAATTCCCAGAGCCTCAAATATAGCAGTTAAAACAGATATACAAGTATAATCTGCAAGATTGGATGTGACTATCTGAAAAGAAACTTAGGGTAAACATAATACTTCAGGTTTAAGAGATACTATAATATCTAGGGTGAGAGAAAGGAATTAGTGATGACAGCCTTAGTTTCAGTTAAGTGCCCATGCTGAACTGACAGCTATCTGAAAGACCATACTGAAAATAATGCTTTTAAGTACTGCCAGAATAAGAGCCAAGATAACTGCAACTCATTTAACACAACCAGAGTTAATTACAAAGATGTTACCCCACAACTAGATGAACGGGGAAAAAAAACCAAAAAACAGAACTCAGAGGATCCTACTGAGCAACAAAAAGGAGAAGGCCAGACAAAGGAGTAAAGCTCACACAAGAGAGGAAAGTAACAGAAACCAAAACAGACAACATTTCAAAGGAAAAAGAATAAATTACATTAACAAAACTAAAAACACGCTGAACTAGGACTGACACAAGAGAAGTCCTAAACATTTTGTCATGAATGGCTTCATGCTCCAGAATCCAGGATGAAGAGAGTCTCCAGTGGAACTGAGGATAGGGGACTCCAGACTAACGACAAACATGACCAGAGATGGAAGGGATGCTATTAGTGTTGCAAGAGGTGAAGGAAAGTCAGGCAGACAGCTGACAGACTCTGGTTAGCTAATAGAGCCACGTTAATAGCTGCTGCCTCAGATGCTCTGCATTCCAGGACTAGCAAAACTACAGCTTTGTCAGACAGCAGCAAGTCACAAGCACTCAAACACCATGGATTAAGCATGAAACGTATTAGGAAAAAACAGCTGGCTGCAGCCTTCTCACTTCTTTTGGTTAATAAGAAGTTTCAACAAAGACTGATATAAAAAGCAAGAGTTCAACAGTGGCATTGCACGCTCATGACAAGCTTGATTTTCAACTAAACAACTGATAATGTTTCTTTTTTTCTGAGCTGTCCTCTGGAAGTATACAGAAATCCAGACTTCATGGTATAGTGGAGGCATCTCAACATGGTTCACACAACTCTCCCTCCCAGAAGGAAACTTCTTAAACTTCACATGAGAAATCTACACAGACTGTGTATATGTGACCATCTCTCAGTCAAGTGCCTTTAGAACAGCTGCAACTAAAGTGAATTTATCTTTCCACACTCCCCTCCAATTATAAAAAAATCCAAACACACACAGTACAGGCAAAGTCAGATAGCATTATAAACCTAATATGATACAAGATTTAAAATAAGAATTGCTAGAACAGGATGAAGCAAATGCAAATTAAACTTGAAGGGAGAAATATAATAAATAAAAAAAACAAACAAACCAACCACAATTCCCTCACATTGCACCACCCAGTACTTTCATGCCAGCTTTCCTGGGAGACAAGGTGAAAGCAAGCCACGCTTCTGGCATACAGAGAGACAGCAAAGGGGAAATCAAGCAAAAGAGAAAAGCAAGAAGCTTACAGAAGTGCCATCAGATTTTAGTAGGTACCTAAGTAAAATAGTTTACCAGAAAGTTGAAAACTGAATTAACATGTACTAGCAGAAGGCAGCCTGGTCAAGAGGTTGGCAGGTCCTCCAGAACCTGAACAGAAAAAAAACAAATTCAAGATACACCAAAGCTTGATCTTATGAAAGCAAGCACCAAAGAAAAGAGCAGTGAATAAAAGCACTCATTAAAACAAATATAAGGAAAAGAAAGCTGAAAGTGTCAGCATTACTGAACTGACAGGGCAAAAGACACCAAGCGCTACAGAGACTCACAAACATTTGACCAAGTGATAGTCAGAAAGAGGAAACTTGGAAGACAGGACAAAAAGTAATGGGAGAATTCTGGACTCTAATCTTGAGCAACACAGCCCCTGAGGCCTATGCTATAGAACAACATGCAAATGGAATTCCATCAGCAAGCAACTCCAAGCAGTATTCAGCACGGAAAGCTGAAGTGCCAATAACACATAAAACATACAAATATGTTTTTTCCAGAAAGACACTGGTTACAAAGAGTCTTTCACATGGTAACCAGCCATCAGGGGGCAAGAAGAGCTGTGTTAGAAAATGGTTAGGCAGAGTTACTTACAAAATATACAGACCCATTATCTTTAGTGTAATCCATCTCATGTACTTCTAGGAGTTATATATTAGTAAAATCCAGTCTTCTTTCTGATTGTGCACTGCATGACTTGCATGCATTGTGCAAAAAAGTAGCACGCACAGATTGGGAAGAGAATTTACAAACACAGCACCATTTCTGGTTGCTCAAACGAAGCTTACTGTATTTCACCTCCACTTGATGTGGAGAAAGACTGAATAAGGCAGCTGTGGTGCTACCCATACAATGTGAACCCTAGCTGTTATTCAGGAAGCATTACACTTAATAACTTACTGTACAGTCACCTTATTTAGAGTAAAATCTTAATATATTGAGTCTAGATGAAAGAGGGATGTGCTACATTTTTCCATTTGAAAGCCAGAGAATCCAATGTAAATACAAATGCAAATATATATCTACAGCTGTGCAGGAGAAAAAACTTAGACTAAAGCAATGCAGAATTTGACAGTAATATAAGCTTTAAAATTTTATTCACCGCCATAGCCACATCTGTGACACATTTAACCAGACACAGACATCCAGATTCACAGAGCCTGGCATTTTGACTGAGTCAGCATGGCAGGGTATATTGTTTTGGGCAGTCGACATTCAACTCATCTGGCATCTACCCCTGGCACAGGCCAGTCCCTTCCCGAAGGCCACAGCCCACCCCCGATCGATACCTGGCAGCGCAGGAAGCAGACGCGGCCGTGAAACTTCAGGAAAGGGCTGGGCCAGTCATTGCATAAAGCCCCGGCTGGGGGTTCCTCGCTGGAGGACAAGGCAGCTGCAGCCTGGCCCATGGACGAGCGGCAAGCAGCTCACACGNCGCAGCCGCCCCGGGCCAGGACCCGCCGGGACAGCGCCGCGCCCGGGCCGCGTCCCCGCGCCCCCCGCCCCACGTACCCTTGGCCTCGCAGTCCGCGCAGTACTTGTTGTCCTCCTCCCGCAGCAGCTTGGCCAGGATAGCCTGGTGCTGTTCGTTCTGCTTCTGCGCCTTCTCCCGGCAGGAGCGGGTGGCCCTGGCGGGGCTGAAGGGGGACTGGAGCGGGGCCGGGAGCGCTCCTGC
>VZRJ01013153.1:670558-783267 GCA_013397565.1 Ptilonorhynchus violaceus | reverse complement strand
GCCCGCTCCCGGAATGGCTCGCGCGCGCGCACGGCCACCCTTCACCACGGCGGCCTCTTATTCCGGGGATGATAAATAGTCCATCCCCAATGCTGCACCGGGATATCGCCCCTTCGCGGCGCTTCCCGAAGAGCAGAAAACGCCGCCCTGGCTTTAGAAGGCCACGGAGCGGTGCCCGGGCACCAGGGGTCACCTGAAGACAGCAGGTGATGTATCCGTCCGNGGCCGGGATGAGGGCGGCTGTGGGGCATCCTGCAGCGCGCGCCTCCGGCTGGCGGCAGATACCTCAAAACGCACAGCCGAGGAGTCTACCGGAGGCCGTGGGACTGCGACACCCTGTGTCCTTGCATTTACCAACCCACCGGTGGCAAACACCCCAAAACACACAGCCGAGGGATCTGCCGGAGTCCGTGGGACTGCGACACCCTGTGTCCTTGCATTTACCAACCCACCGGTGGCAAACACCCCAAAACACACAGCCGAGGGATCTGCCGGAGTCCGTGGGACTGCGACACCCTGTGTCTTTGGGGCAGTTCTGACTTTGTCCAGGCTAGTCCTAGAAGGAGGGGAATAAAAAGCTCTTACAGCCTTTCGGTTGAATGGACGCTCCATAGCCATAACTTGCCCTCTGAATTTTCTCCAAGAGTACAAGTTTCTGTCTGAAACAAAGCTTTAGGGGTAGCAGAGACCTTACAATGAGTAAATTGGCGCTTTTCCACTCTTGCTGAGGTGGTGAGATGCTCTGAGTTAGAGTTGGATCCTCAGGCTATTCTGTGAGTTGGACCCAAAGAACCTGCAGAAACGTGTAGCCTGGGCTGATTTTTGGGGACCAAGGTTGCACCTCTACACTTTGCCCCTCCAAAGTACCATGTCTCTATTGTCCCCTTTTTCCACTTTGTATCAGGTCCCTTCGCTTCTGCTGAGTACTCTGTTGATTCTGTTCACCAGTAACATCCTTTTTGTCAGAGCAGTTCTAGCTTGCTGTATTTTTTTGCCTCTAATCCAACCCTTCTGGAAAGAGCTGAAGCCTATATATAGCAATAAAATACTTCTGTGAGGCAGATGGAAATTCAGGTCTTTTCCCCCTCAGCCATTAAATTACTGAATCATTCTCTGTATCTTCCTTTATCTCAGAGACAAGAATGAACTAAATATTCACTAAGTCTGGAAGACTTGCAACAGAAATAAACTTAAATACTACCCATCAAGTTAATTGGTAGTTAAACTAGCACCTAACATGGGAAAATGTGTTTAGATCTCCCTTAAATAGAGATTTATGGTCTGCCTATACACTGGGAGAGTATCCTAGCCAGTGAGTTACTGGGTATGAGGTTGCAAAATGAGGATATGGTATAAATACATAATTCTGTTAGAGGGATTAGCATCCTACTTGGAGCAGGCATTAAGGGTTAAAACCAGAAATACAGAATGGCACAGCAAAGTTGAGCTCCAGCCGCCTTATAGTGCCTAAATCCAATACTTGCTGCACCAGAAGGTGTGTAACACAAATGTTACTGTATCCTCATATTTGCCATGAGTCCTTGCCTAGGGACTCGGTTGTTGGAGCACAATAGTCCTGGCTGCTTAAACATGACATTAAACAGGACTGACTTCTTCTACCTGAATACTTTACCTACAAGGATATAACTGTTTTCTAGCCCAAAGTGGGTTTAATTACTGCATTTTTTTTTTAGAGAAAACCAGCTTCAGCTAGAAAGGCAGCTTCTACTCCTTGCTGTTATCCCAGGATTCTGTGGAACAGGATGCTTTTCAGAAAGGCAAGAGCTGTGAGTAGGAATACCCTGCAAGAGAAAAGGACATGAACTTGCCTCTCATATGCTAGGTAAGCAGCAGCATTACCATTTTAGATGAAAATAGTAGTTGCTTTTGTATGTGACAGACTTGACCTATAAGTTACACGTAGTCTGAAACTCTCTGCTATATTGCCAGAAGGTATCAAATAGCTTTAGGCACTCGGTTTAATTTAATGTGCATCAGTTTCTCTGATTCTAAAACAAATACAGTCATGCTTGCCATGAAAGTGGCTATTGATCCAGTTCCTGTGCTTGAAAAAACCTACACAAGTGCAGACTGTCTTGTTTAGTATGTGCTTTTGCCCTTAGTGTCCTAAAACTGGATGTAGCTTGATTGTTGTGGGATATCATCTAACAGTTGAGCATGAAGATGTGCTTCTTGTGTTCAGTTCTGAAAATTATCCTTTCCTTCCAAGTACTTCTGCTTCTGTAATGTAGTAGAAATACAAAATGACCTGCTTCACCATGAGATGAGATGAATAAGTTATTAATATTTTAATAGATAGTGCTTTGAAAACAGCATGCTGTAAATATATCATTAGGTGTTTCCCTCAGAGCTCAAATGAACTGAAGGAGGACAAAAATGCATCCCGTCTGTGCCTTTGCTGCTTTTTCTAGATCCTAAAGAGAAGCAGAATGTTGTAGATCTGAAGTTATTGCCGGAAGCATTTTTCAGAGAGGGGAAAAAGCAAGAAAAGATGTCTTTCAGGATACAGTATGATTTATAGAATGAGTTCTGCTCTGCTCACACCATGCCGTGACATGTAGTGCTGAGAGGCCAGAGAAGTTGCTCCTTCAAAAGAAGATATGGAGTTGTCATGCTGAGCCTGTCAGGCTCGGTGCCCTTTGCTTCACCTTTCATTAAGCCCTGTAGAGCACAGCCTATGCAATCCAGTTATGGAATTGTTCAAGTACATGCCTTGTATTTCAAGACCTGTATCTTCAGATTGAGTGAGTTTCTCAAGGCTAACTGAATTTCCCATAAAGTAACTTAAACACTGAGGTTCTGTGGCTTTCAGTGCTAGAGATTGTGTTGTGTTTAGTAAAAGCAAAGATTTACCCAGAATGAGAAAAATCTCTCCCTAATTGTCACTACTTGTCATCCTGCAGACTATTCCACTATTTTGTAGGGATACCTATAGATAACTTGTGAAGTTCATGTTGTCTAATAATCTCATATCTGAAATTCACTGAATCTAGACACCTACCTTTTTCAGAAATCATCCCATAAACCAGCTTTAAATAGTATTTGCTAATCAGGCCAGTATTAGCATAAATTTGACTTAATGGGGAAGAATGTATCAGGTGCAAAGTTATTAACTGGATTGAAACCAGGTGTTAAAATAGCTGTGTTTTTCTAATGCCTCATCTTCAAATATCAAGGTCCAGAAATAAACAGGGTTCGAGTTAGAGTTGTTGAGAATTTCTGAATCATAAGAAAGCTTGGTGCTTCAGATATTTTCATGCTCTTAAGAAAAAGTAATATAAACATATATATGTATACGTATATATATATATATACACACATACACACACACACATCCATCCATCTATCTATCTATCTATCTATCTATCTATCTATCTATATCTTCCGGGAAATGGACATTTCAGTAATGTTCCTGAAACCCAGCTCTTCCAAGGTGGCTGCCCAGGCTGCAGAGTCTGGGCAGCCGATGGGGTCATATAATGTGGTACCTGTGGTCTTTAGCTGCCAGGGAATGGCAGAACCTCGAAAGTTGACCGTAACCACTGTGCTTCAGCAAACACTTTAAGTGCAATTTCTATCACAAACTTAAGAAAATCTTTAGCTCAATTTTAATTTCACCTTGATAAACCTCCTTAAATGTTAATATACAAACTACATGTATATTTGACTATAATACATTAATTTATGTCTTACAAAACCTAAGCTATACAGGACAGAATATATTGATGCAATAAAGAGAATCCTTATGCAATGCAAAAGCTGTTGGGGACAAGACTTTCTAAACTATAGTTGAATATACTGTGTACAGAGGAGTAAAAAGATTATATCTCATCATCCCCAAAGTGGGTATTATGTGTTTGACAGCCTGTAGGGTCACTGCAATGGGAACGCTGGTTGATGAGCGTTGGGGGCGTGCCCCAGGAATGGCATCTCTGTTGTTCTTACAGTTTAAGCACTTACTGCCTGGCCAATGAACCCAACAATTGTGTCACTCCTAAAATGGTTAAAAAATATTAAAGGGCCAAGATTTATAGGTGAGGCTGCATTTTTAATGAATTCTAGTTTCTGTACAGTAACTTGACTGGCGAGATATTAGACGCAGTAAATTTTTCCTCTAGTTTCTTGGTTCTTCCTTTACTTCTATTCAAAGACCAAACACCTGGCATTAGATGAATTATTGTCACTATGACATCCCAGATAAGGCAGTCTAATTTCTATAGCTGCTGAGCTTTTGAAATACACTGAAATAGAAAGACTGATGTGACTGCAACTCTGAAAATTGAGACAGAAATTCTGATGATTCACCAACAGTCTTGTTTTCTTGAGAGTTATTAGTAAATCTGCATTTTAATTGTAAATACAAATTAGTACCTGAGGGGGAAACTGTAAATTAAATAGAAGGATGCAGATGACTAAATACATTTCAATGACCTTTGCTGTCAGTCATAATTGCATAAGCTTAGGAAAAAAATTCCATACTGTAGAGCTAATATGGATATACACAATTATGTTTTGAACTAGTGCATGTATTAAGCCACTATATTCTCGTGTGAATTATAGTGTAGGATAGTGTAGGTGTGGAATACAAGGAAATGGTAGCTCCATATGGTTCCAGTGGAAGCACAGAAGAGATCTTAAAAATTAAATTATTTGCACTTTCCAAGCTCATGGTATATTTTCAGTTATTTAAGGCTGTTGTATATTTCAGTCTGGGTCTTTTCATTTCAATTCATCTCGTTTTAGGATTGGGTTTTCTGAATAGAGAGTCCATTAGATAGAACTTTGTGAGTCACGCATTTGGCTCAGTTGGGGTTTGAGGATAAGAATACCAGCCTTAGGTATCAGCAGTCGTTGACATCTAGCCAAGAAAGAGAGCAATAATCAGATGTAAAATCAATTGCAAAATCATAAATTTGAAATACTAGGGAAAGAGGGAGAGCTGAGCTCTGTTGTTACCATGTTTCATGACCTATTGTGCAAAAGGTAGTCTTTGAAGCTTAAAAATGTTTTGTGGATGGGTAAATGCCTAGGTAGACACTAAAGCTAGGAGAGTTTTTGATCCTCACAGATCTTAATTTTAGCTCTTCAACAATAGGAACTGTGATTCATGTAGCTCATTTTTTCCCTCCAATGAAGTAATGAACTTGCAGAGAGTGTGGGTTAAGGACTAGCTGATGAATTGCAAGCTTCAGACTGTTGCAGACAAAATAGAATCTAGATATACATAACATTTGAGGTTATTTTTCCTCTGTAACATTATGCTTTTCCTTTTCTTTTCTGCAGAGCTTTTTAAATACTAGTGTGAATAAATCAGTGTGTATTTTTTCAATTCCCCTTATGATAAGGAGTGATTCATAATTGCATGCTATATCTTACTTGTTTGGAAGTCTGCAGTGGTCCTGCAAATTCTACCTATTTCTGTCTTAGAATCATCCTCAGAAAAGTGGGAAAGTTGAGGACAAACATTTTAAACACTTTTGTTTTACTTTTTCTCCTTTGAGATAATTTCATACGGGGGGGGACTGAGGGAGCAGGGTTATAGCAAATCATACTGGCTTCTGAGTGTTTCTGAAGTCCAGAGATGCTTAAGGAGGATCACTTTTACTTCAAAAGCTGGATATTTTTCGTGAGCAGTGAGTCTTTTATCAAGAAAAGCATGTCCATAGCACTCACAGGCTGAGCTTATATCTGCAGGAAAATGTTTTTCCTCAGCTACTGGATACTCAAGAAATGAGAAAAGTGGTTTGCTGTACAAAAGAAAAAATAGTAAGCTCTTCCTTCAGCCCCTCTGTGATCTATCACTTGAGGAGAAACATATTTGGATTTGTTCCCAGGGCAGTGGCTACATCTAGCAGATAAAAAAAATCTCCTGTATGTCTGCCTCTCGAAGCAGGAAGCCAGTGATGGTTGATGTGATGTTTTCCTTGGGTTTTGTACAAAACTTGCAGTTATCCTGCACAGGAAGTGTGATGTCAGAAGAATATGAGCTCTGACTCCAAGAATTTGCAGCTCTCAAAGAGCTGCATGTCCCTGCAAAGTGTGTGCAGGAGAACAGGAATTCTCAGGACAGGCATCTGATGGGGCCTCCCCCCAGCTCACTGGTTTGCTTCAACTTTTTACTCCTCACTTCAGGCTGACTCTGGAAATTCCCTCCAGATCAAATCAAGTTTTCACAGAATAGGAAATATTTTGTGGAAACCCCCTTGTAACTGCATTGCTTTTCAACAGGAGTTTTTCTCTCCATACAGATTCTGTGTTGGTCTTTTGCTCCTGAGCTCTCCGCTCCCCTCCCCTTCCTCTTCCCTTCCTCTTCCCTTCCCTTCCCTTCCCTTCCCTTCCCTTCCCTTCCATTCCCTTCCCTTGTTGTGCTGTATGGTGCCAGTTACTTCTTACCTGCCATGGTTGTCTTTACTGACACAGACCCAGACATATACATGTCATGTAGACAAGAAAAATTGCCATTGCAATGTCTGTGCTTTTATTACTACAGCATCTTTGACATCAAAGTGCTGCTCAAAATACTTGTACCGAAAAGCAACATGGATTTTCTAAATGCAGTATTATTTTGATAGTTTAAAAATAGGCTTCTATCTTTAGAAAGAATATTGAATTTTGTCTTTTATGGCTTAATGATTTGTTGTTATGACAGACTTAATCAATCTGATGAGTCCATGTTCAGTGTTCTGGCAAATATAATCAGCCCTGGAGTGTTTTCTTACTCCCCAAAGAAACGTTGTTTCTGTGTTTATTTCATTCTGATGTTTTATCTGGAAACCATATTTCTTTTTCTTGAAGTGTACTGTTCTGAGACATACATTGAAAGCCATGTGTTTAATTTACTGAATATGAAATGATCTTTTTATTTAGGAAGTGAAAGGAGAAGGTTATTGAACAAAAAGTCTAGCGAGGTAATGGGTGCAGAAGTCACAGAGAGAAAAGATTGATCTTATAAGAATCACAGGGCGGATTTAAAGACAGTTTGTAGTAATAAAAAAGACTGTTAAGAGACTCCAAGACAAGTCCTATGCCTCATTTCTAAAAATTATCTACACAGTGTACACTTGTTTGAGTGCAAGATCAAGATCTACTTTGCATAACTCATTTCTTGCTTCTGAATCTTCATTTTGTGTTCTTTAATGTCACTTGTCTGCCAGATTATTCTAGGGCCTTTGAAGTGCAGAAAGATGGTCTATTTTCAGGCTTTACTCCCATGCACAGTTCCAGCATGCGCTGCAAGTCTCTGGGCGTGGGATTTGTCTCCTAAAAATATGGAGCATGTAACTGAGTACTATAAAATAATGCATAAAAAAGAAAGCAGAGATATTCGAGACTAAAAAAAAAACATGATGTAAGTGTATCTTATATGTGATGTTGGCTCTACCAAAGAGGATCATTTAACAAGCACTGCCTTTTTTTTCTTTTGTTTTTAAATTTCAGTACGTGATTCTTTGAAGACAGGTGTAAGTGCATGGAGCAGTAGAGCTGACCATTTCTGTTCCTCAGCAAGTGTGGGACAGAGCAGGACAGAGCCTGTGGTACAGAGTGGGGTGCACCTTTCCAACAGCAGGAAAAGCAAGAAAAAACTTTACACCATGCGGTAGCAACTGCTGCTTCACACCAATAGCTTTAGTACATTGCTACACCCTGCTCATTTCTTGGATGTTGTGCACAAGGGGCCTTTCTTGATCAGATCGGTTGCAGGAATGACCTGGAACAGGCACAGTATTAAAATAAGGTATCCCACATAACACATGAATACTCTGTGTGTCAGGGTAATTTAGACTCAGAGCTCTATGTAAATGTTGTTCTGTTAACACTGCACATTTAATAATAGTCTAGTGCTGGGCAGAACACTTGCTGTCTAAAGGATTATTTGTAATAAGCAATGTTGTCCTTATAACTCTGATGATTGAGATCATCTCTGAATCTTCAGTTCAAATGACACACCTAAGGTCAGCCATTATCTCTGTCTTCTTACTATAATAGTCTGATAGGAATTGTCTTTAATATCCGTGCATAGAGCATTCATGTCCATGTCATCTCTTTAATGCCAGATACAACTTTTGGTATTCTCTTTACTAGGCAGTACAAGTGGTTAGCCTTAGCAGAAGGCTCTTATTAGGCTAAAAATAGTTAACAATAACCTTAAAAATAGTTAAGGTTAAAATAAAATGGTAGTATTTATTAGTCAATTAATTTAAATTTATAGTTCTAACAAACCTTAGATCTTACTAAACTACAGAAGTTCTTAAATTCTGTTAAGCATGCAGCTGTGTAAAATGTCATCCTTTTGACACATTATTCCGTAGAAATCCTAATCGAAATGCTAAAATAGACTGCTGAACCCCTTCAACTCACTCAGGGGAGACCTATGATGATAGTATGACTTTTAACCAATGGAAAAATGCAAACCAAAAATTTGTTTAAATTGCATCTGATGGAAAGGTATTGGACAGGTGTCTTCCTCTGCTATTCCTATGGGAGGTGGTTTTTAATTTAATTACATTTGGATGTTAATAAACGTTTAATTTCATTTCTAGTTTGGGGCTGTTTTCCATGAGATCTCTCAAGATTAGCATTAAGTATGGTTTTTCTGTGTCCCTGATGATTCTGAATTCCTCACAGTCAAAACACTGCAAGCAATTCACAACTTCCTCTGGTTTTGGCTGAATTTCACTGCCTGAGCCTCAGATAACCAAGCAGCAAATTTCCCTGGGTGTCACTCCAGTACTGAAATTTATCCATGTCAGTATTATACAAGTTCCTAATATTCTTGGTGACTTTCTCACTTTGCATTTCAATAGTTAAAGACAAGACTTCATGTCCTTTGAGTTGCAGCCTTTAGAGACATGACAGATTAACTAAGCTCTTTAAGTGGCTCTCTAATTTCAGGGTAGGTTGCATGACATTGACGGTGTAATTTAAAACTACAATTCTGAGCTTTTTCGTATTTTCTTTTTTTTCTAGCACACATTTCCATAACCTACTTGTATCATATGAAAGGAAACAAAAAATGATTTCCTATGCCTTTTTGTCGTTTGACTGAAGATTTAACTCACCAATTGCATCAACCTCCCTTCTGCACCTCACAATAATGTAACCAGGCAGATATGTCAACACATGTAATGCAGGTTTTCTTGTACTTTCCTGTGATGTGTCTGGTGGCTGTAGTCAGAGATAGCATATTTTTCTGGATGAAATGTGTCTAATCCAATACTTTGCTTTGACCAAGTCATTCCACCCCCAAGGGCTTAGTTTCCCCATGAATACAATGAACATGATGTACTGGTCTCCTTTTAATGTGATACCAGATTTATAGAAACTGAAGTGCTGCTAAATAACATTTTATCATCAAGTCCTGCATCCCTGGAGCTTGGATTAAGGTGAAGGCGTTTGCCTTGTGTTCATTTATTCTTTCTGAAATATCTATCTGCTTTGCATTTATTTCTAGAAGATGGCATGGATTTTGAGGTTCAAGGAAACATTTGCTTCCTGCACTTGAGAGCAGCTGCCTCACTTTGTTGACCCTTTACAGCTTTAAGATGTCTCAGCTACAGGAGAGTTTCTGGCATGACTCATCCTGGAATCGAAGCTCCCAAGAATATGCATCAGGGGAGCAGAATTGGAAAGTAAGCAGGTTTTCCCACTTCTGATTCTATTTCTGGCTGAGGTTGAATACCCATGTATCTTAGATTCTGTATCTCTTAAGCTGGGGACTCTTCTCAGAAGTTCTTGCCCCTGAGAAGACCAGGGTGAAGACTGAAGAGCCTACAGAGCTGGTCTCCAGCTGAGAGGTGCTCAGTGGGTGGGTACCAGTTGGGCTTGAAAATGCATGCACTGGGTGCTCTACATGCTTTGCTTTAGCTGTGGGGTTTATATAGATGGAGGTACAGCCTTCTGTTTCAGTCCTAAAGCTGCCATTTTTTATCTGTGGTCAAAATAATATTTTCTGCCATGGAAAAGCTCCTTTTTAGTAAACTAAAAATAGAGAGTAAATATTTTTAAAGTATTTTCACTTTTGTTAATATAAATGAGGGTGAAGTAAAACATTTAAAAATATATCAGATGCAATCTACATGGTTGGGAAAATTTGAAGCTTTGCTATTAGTGAATGATTGCTGTGAGGAGTCCTACTCCTTTCCTTTAAATTTTCAAAGATAAACAATGTCCACAGATGAAATTTGTTTAAATTGTACTTGTAGCATAAACACTATGAAAAAAATATTGTTATTACAAAAGCAAATAATTTGATAGTAAATTGGAATGAAGAAGAAATGGGATTTCTCCTCCTTCAAATAACCTGATTTTAATGTTAATGAAACCTTGACCAAAAAAAAAAATCTCCAGGAAGGGTAAAAACTGAGAAAAAATTACTGAGTATTATAGAAAAGAACCACTTTAAAGTGGCTAAAAGAGCCTAAGGTGATGCACAAACACTGATGACATTGCTCCTTCTGAGTTTTATTCTGGTCACACACAGAGCTACTTGCTCTGAGCGAGGCGCGTAAGAACTGACAAAGTGTTCACTTGCTGTAGGCAGTCTGAATGTGACACACATGGTTTAGTGTGTTAAAAATCTGGGGGTTAGCTGATTTTTTCAAGAGGCCTCTTGCCCCAGGACAGTGTGTTTGTTTTCACTTCAGTCTAACCGAGATGCAGCTTACTGGTCTTCTCCCAAGTTTCTCTCATCCTCTGTGGCCTTTAGTGGAGCTCAGTTATGTAGCTATTTCTGACATGTGCCCCTGTGCCATAGGAAATAGTCTGCAGATGTTGACTGGTAGGGAGTCTGAGAAGCACACTCCTTTCACAAACAGATTGACCTTCACCTGTCTGAACAGTGTTATCTCAAATTTTGTTTAGATGTCTCCAGTTGTGCAAATTGTTGTTGATGTCACGCATGCTGGGATGCTTGTGTTCATCATTGATTCTCTTCAGGTATTTCAGCTTGCATTGTCTTGTATGTGCAATGAAAATAATCCTTTCTTCTTACTGTAAGGGTTTAGGTGAATATTTCTCCAAAATTCTCCTGATACCTGTTTCTTCTTTGAGGCAGAGAACAGACACCTGTTGAGAATATACACATACAATGTCAGCCTGGAAAGCAGAATGGGACTTCAGCTCTTTATCTTTGCTCTGATGTTTTCTCAGGCTGCATACAGTGTCCACATTTCTCGTACCTTTAAAAATATTTCAGATTGGCATCCAAGAGTATTAATACCTGTACTCTTTGGAGAGGTCAGCTATGCAAATATATCACACTTGGGTTGATTCTTAATCAAGAAGTAAGTAAGGGGTATGTGCACAAGAGTATTTCCAAAGAATTTTTAATTACTATTGTCCTCTGCAGACCTTAATTCCTTACTCCATGCAGTAGCTGACATTCCCCACCATCACCCAGCTATAGTAAATTCATTCACACACACCAACTTCATTGTTCCTGAAGTCTTGTTTTTCTAGTTCTTAAAGACACTTCAGCCACGACTGATGTGGTTTAGTTCATATAACACAGCCTCTGAGCACTGTTGACCACAAACCGAGAGAACATTGATTACCAAGTATTAGGCTCCATGTATTTTCCAAATTCTTCCCATTGTTTACTGATGATGCAAAGGAAGCATTCTGTGCCAATTCTTTGACCACTGCAGAACAGCAATACAGACTACAAGTAGAAGAGCAAATGCTGTGAGGTACAGAAGCTGCACAAGCCTCAACTGGATGACAAGAGTAAGAGATATGGGCTATAGTTGGCCAGGAATTGGTTTTTAATGCCAGGGATACAGCAAATTGTGCATACCTGATGAGAAACCAAGAATGACACAGTCCTCCATCCTCTTGTTTTGGCACATGCAATTAGAAGGAAGGATACAGACCACAGAAATTAGATACTGTTCATATTAGAATTTCAGGTGAAAAGTCATAAAATCAAATAGGCAAGAGCAAGAGTTCACCTATGAGTGTAAATTTTGAAAGCAGAACTAAACAAAAGACTGATATACTCAAAGAGATTTCCTCCACAGAGAAATAAAACTGCATCTGGCAGCATTTCAAATTTTCTTCTCCCACTATGCTAAGAGCATAATGATGTTGTTATTACAAATGAGAAATGCCCAGCATGCCTTCTTGTGGCTTCAGATGAATATTTGCAATGAGGAAAAAATATATTTTTATTCACACTGGATTCACTCTCACATACATTAAAGTCACTAGAATTGTACAGTCATTCGGGTCTCTACTATCTTAAATTTACCCTCTATATTACTTCTTTTAATGATGTTTATCTTTTTATTGACTGTCTTTTTGCACTTAGGAAACACTACAGGTCCTCTTGACTAATCACAGCATTAAAACAACCAATTGTTAGAAACAGTTTCAAATGAGCAACTGATCAAATGGTCCTTAAATGATTTCCAAAGTTAATTTACACCTTTTTGTCTAGTCCTGTCTCTACACAACTTACTTTGTGTACGAGACACAGGACTGCTTGAAAACACAGGGTATGAAAAAGAATTGTATGGAAAAACTACATAGACTTAAAAGCTAAACTATCAAACCATAGTAAGAGATAATGGAAGATTGAAACAAAAAATTGTCCCACTGATGTTCCACATTGTCTTCTACAAGAGGACTTCTACCAAAGCACTGGGTGACACCTTTGTCAGATGAAGGATGCTGGCCTAGCTGGATTTTGGGCATAGTTCTAGCAGACACTATCAGTTCTTTTACAGTTTGGTGTGTTCCACCAGGATTCCTCTTTATTGGCCACAAAAATAAGCATTTGCTAAACAACTTGTCAGAAGTGGAGAAGAGACGTTAGTATTTGCCTTTGAAACCAGTCTTGATCTGCCTGTAACTTTTTCAGTTTTCAAAATTCTATAAAGTATTTATAAACTCCAGAAGAAACACTATTAGCTCTACTTTTACTAGATAAAATATTTTATTATAATTGTTATCTATGAAGTTCTGATGCACTGTGAAATGGTTTCATGAAGTCCCAACCTCCCACACACAGGGATGAAATCTGCAAATGATTCTGTATTAGGTGTGTGTGTATATATGTATGTGTGTGTGAATAAGGATATGCAAATGTATGTAGATATTCATGTTCTAGAAACAGTTGCAATTTTCAGTTTCAGCTCTGTGTGGGAGGCAATTTCCTTCCATGGAGAAGAGCAACATACATATATTGACCAGAGAGGAGAACAACATGACTGGTACTCGGCGGGAAATGCCAGGAGTCCAGAGTGCTGCCTGTATGGTGTCTGAGAGGACAACAGGAATGTAGCAGCCTGCAGAGCCCATTTGTCCTGAGAGGATAAAGCTGGGATGCTGTTAAGCAAGCCTGTGGGTTATCCTGCATCTACATGGGGCAGCAGGAAAGCAGAGTGACCCACACCCTCTGCAGCTGCTTTGGTTTGCCCAGCCTGTCGCCAAGGAAATGAGGGAAAAGAGCTGAAAGTACTGGGAGTGAGGCGATGGGAAAGGATGATGAATTTGGGATTGGATGCAGCACAGAGGACACGCGAGAGGGGTCTGTGACACCTACATGCTGGGTCACACTGTGCATCCCTTACTGTCCACAGGAAACTCAGCTGACTGCCTTCCCACAGAACTTGCTCTTGCTGTGTGCCACCAGGGAAGCGCTGCAGTGTGCTCTACTTCTCATGGACTAAGTAAAACTTAGCCCTGCATGCCAGTCAGTGTCAACAAATTACCAAGGCATCAGAAGTCAGTCTCCAGCACACTGAACCCTTCCCAGAATCTACAGTAAATCCAGGTCTCTTGTCCTTGAGTTTAGAAAAGCAGCATAGTCATGCTAAAACTGCTTCTGATAAGGCAACTTCCTTGGAGACAGCCTAACTTTTAAAAAACAAAACTAAAAATGGGCAAGACACAGGGTTAGGGAAAAGTTCGTTCTGTGTCCAGAACAGTATGACATCCAGACCACTTCTGAAGTTTTATAAATATGTGTCTGGCTGTTGAAGTACAGCAGATAGGAAGGGTTCTGCAGACTACAAAGTGAAATTTGAGCTGCTATTCCCAAATTAGGTTATATGAGAATTTTCTGCAGATGAGGCAGCTCAAAATGATGAAGGGATTTTTTGCCAAATTTCCATATCCCCACTCATTGTCATACCATACCTTACCATTTCTCTCCCAGCAATCAAGAGATAATGAAGCAAGCTGCATAATACATTAGTTTTCTACCAAAGGCTAGAAGGAATTGTTCTTTCCTCTGCTGAGAGATAAGAAACCAACACTATGTTTTCCAGTACCACTGTGGTGTAATGCCAGCACCATCATCAATGCTGCCCTGCCATCAGTCCCTTTTCAACACAATCTGAAAGGACATAGCCATTTTTTTGTTACCATAAACTGAAAGAAAAAACACATGCACTTCTGTGACAGGGAAAATCTTGGAATCATGTCAAAGCAGAGATGGAAGAACACAAAAAAGAGCTAAGAACTGAAACTTCCGTAATGGTATAAAATAAACGTTTAAAACGTATAAAATACGTAAAATAAACGTATAAAGTATCTTTTCCATTTTCTGCTGACCAGACATGAGACGTATGCAGCAGCACTGCAGGGCAAGGCCATTCTTACTGAGGGACAAGTGATCATCTTCACAAGCAGCCAATTCAAGGGTTCAAAACATTTTGGGCTAAAGGAGGTGCATGAGGAGGGACCTGCTGATGGACAGTCTGAGTCGCTTCCTTGGTCAGCTGGGATTTCCTGAACTGCAGGAATCCTGGCCAGAGTAGCACTGCAGGGCTTGCTGTAACAAGCAAAAAGCTATAATAAAAGATCAGTTAGATGCTACAGTGACCTTGACATTCAGGAATGGAAGAAAGACTCCAGAAACAGACACCTGTTTTCTGGGGCTTAGGGTCCAGGTTTAGCCCAGGCCTGGTGCAGTTCTGGTGATCCTGTCTCCCCTCATCTCCATAAAACAGCAGACTATTGCTCACCTCATTCTCCACCTACCCTTATTTCAATAATATGGCAAAATGAAAATACTTATTCTTTCCTTGCATTCCTGTGCTGTTTTGCTCTCTGGCTTTCTTTGAAGCACCACAGTAGCTGCACGAATTCTGCACTGAGCATTCAATTTTTCCTCCTCACACAGGGTTTGTGGAGCCCAGCAGTCCTCTGTGATTCACCCAGTATTATCCACAGTTCCATACAAATGGTTTTATAGGAAGGACCATCTGGTGGTCAGCTGCCAAAATGCGCATTTGCTGCCTCCTGCACCTGTTCAGTGTCATTCAGCCTCTCCCTGACAGGTGCTCTCCCATCAGAGCTCTTCCTGAGTGAGGGGACGAGAGGATGCAGCACATCTCCTGAAACAGCAGCAGGTACAGACACCTTTTTGAGATTTCTGTTCTTAAGGAGGAATAAATCCCAGCTTATCTTCAAAATGGAGACGATGATAGGACCAGAAGGTAACCACCTGGCTCTCTGATTTTTTTTATTCAAACCTCTCTGCCATTTCAGAGATGTTTTTGCCCACAGTCATTCACAGGTGAGCCTACAATGTACCTGCCAGTCAGATGTGTACTACTTTAGCATCGACTTCTCTGTACAAACTAAGACATCAAACTGTAAAAGCTTGTTTTGGGACTGTCCTGACTGGACAGACTGGACTACAGCCACATGCTCTGAAAAAAGCTAAATAACATAACGTTACGAGGAGACCTTGAAATGAGTTTGGGTTTATGTTTAAAACTTCCAGGGACACTGGTGCTACTTCTTAGAGGCATCTCCTTCTCCCTCTTTGCACCTTTGACTTCCCACAAGAGCTAGATTTTAGTAGAATAATGTTAAATTTGAGAGTGAAATGCAACTGGAGAAGTTCCAGTTATCTTTCTTGACTGTCAATTAGATCTTCACATACAAAACCACCCCATATTATCAAAAGATTTTCTTCCAAGAAAGGAAGGAGAGAGAGAAACGCCTGCAATTTGTGAAGTACCCTGTTACTACTACAGAGACACTAAGGACACCTATTAAAAAAACACTTCAAGGATGGCAAAAAGTAAAAGTGAAATTAAATAATATGCAATTTAATAATAAAAGAGCTGTAGCTGTCATTATCAGGCTGAAAAAAAAATAATATCGCCAAAAGCAGGGAGAATGAAACAATATGCCTGCCAGACCAAACAGCTACCTGTTGTTATACTGCAGTCCTGTCTCAAGAAAATCATCTGGAAAAAAAATGTCTAAAGATCACATATACATACTGTAGAACTTACAAGTGAAAGCCCTGGGGTAAAAAATAAGCTAAACGCAGGATATTCTCTGAGCCACGCAACACTTACTCGTCTAAGACATGGTGAAATTTTTCCCAGCTTTCAAATGGTAACTGGAAACACACCATCCTTTGTTTAACCTCTCACGAGGAAGTCACACAGACTAAAGGTTTGCTGAGCAAATATATGATTTTTTCCTAGTCTGCCAGTTTTACTTTGATATTGCATCCCTCTCAGCAGCAAATCAGATAAGACTGCTTAGTTGTTAGGTTGATACACTTCACCCTTATCAGGGAAAAAATCCCAACTGATTTGTAGGTTTGAGATACTTTTTGTCACCCGAGTAAAAGTATGTTCAGTGTTACCCTCCTGGCTGTATCATGCTGTAGGCATTTGTTTGGGAGGTGGATAGGCAGAAGGAATTTGAAGTACTAGCTTCAGCCTTTTCCCTCGCACTTTAAGGCAAGTAAACTCCCTTTTACAAGGTGCCTAAGAGCTGGCCCTAGACATCCCCTTCCCTGCCAGCAGCGTTGGGGAAGGGCACAGGCAGCCAAAGCACTGCAGGTCCTGTTGCCTCACTGCAACCCTCCTCCCTCCGAGGAAGTGAGTAGTTCACACCTCATGTTCACCAACACCCGGGCTTCCCTTGTCACCACCACGGAGCTGACACCTAATGTGCCTTGCTTAGGACAGCTATTGAGGCAGCCTTTAAAGTCAATGCAAAGGATGCCTTGAAACCACCCCCCCCATTCACCATCTGTAATGACAAATTCATCTCCCCATACTAAGACAGACTACCTTTCAGAGGCATCTCCTTGCATTACAACTAATTATGAAGGAAGCACAGATGGCTACTTAAGTCACTTAAGTTTAAAACAGTTGATTAGGAGAGAGTTCCCGTGTAAGCAGTAGTTCAGTATCTGGCTTCTAGAAATAACCTGACCACCACTTCATAGCTCACCTGACTTTGTCAGAGACTAACATTTGAGAATTACAGCTGTGTTTTGATGGCCACAAATGTCAGCTTTAATAAAAATTAATCTGTTAAGTAAGGACCTTAAAAGAGCTTCTTTGAACACTCTCACTTTAAAAAATGGCAACATTAAAATATGTGATTTTTTTACAGGCACAAGACCAGCTGACTGGAAGATTTAATGCCTGGAGAATGCATGTCAAAGACTTTGCTGCTGTAAGTTTTAACTGGCACTTCTGATGTTCTTTGAGGGGAAAAAAAATCCGTTCTCACAGCAAAAAAAAATGCAGAGAGATGCTGACTGTTTCTGAAGAAAATACATTTGGTCATTCATCAGCTTGGTTTCCAAAGGATGGGAGGCCAATATCTCCGCTGCTCCTGCACTAGAAAAGTCAGTGAGTAACTCCAACCTACTCTGAAAAGGTGTCAAGGAGAGACATTAAGAGAATTAAGTTCTTGAAAGCTCTGTGGAAATCCGTGGCTGGAAAAGAGGTCCAAATAATTCCTCTCGGGGGAAGAGATGGGCAGAAAGATGCCCTGTCTCTGGCCTGGTGGAGATAATGTCAATCAACATAGGAACATGGAGAAAGACACTTGATCTGCAGGAGATGTAAGACATTCATAGGAATCAGGACTTCATTAGTTCTGCCCCTCATTTTAAACAGAGCTCTTCTCTCAGAATGGCTCTTCTCTGCCATTTTGCAGCTATGATTCAATTTCTGCTCTGGCACCCTTTCTGCAACAAGTGTCCTCGGGAAGATTACATGTGACTACCCCCAAACAAGCAGCAGTTACTGAGATGGAAGAGGGAGCACAGCCATACCCACATTAGAATGTAGCCTGCACATCTCAGCTGGTCTGAGACAAAACACCACCAGTTAAGCAAAGGTATTTTATATTGCATTTTACAAAAGCATGAAAGTGACCACAAATGTGTATGGTTTTGATCTCCATCAGCACATGGAAACATATTTCGAGCCATTTCCTTATGCTCTGATATGCTTGATGCTGTTATTGACTCATGAACAATTACAAAAACCACAGAACTCCCAAATCTGCTTCTCTTATAAATGAATGCAGTTCTCCTCCTTTTCCTGACATTTTAGAATAAGATGATGTGGTGCTTTTTCAGTAAGAATACCAAAATAAGGCTCATAAAAAGGCATGTAATGTACCTCTCACTCCAATCACTACAGACCGCTGGGATTTGTTGCGGTCAACTGTTTTAGTAGTAAAGTTTTACAACAACATTCTATGGTCCTTTACAAACATATGCTACCACCAAGGGTAATTTTACTGTGATTCTATATTATGTCTTGTGTTTTAACTTAATAAAATCAGCACCGAAAAACATACTTTCCAAACAAGGCAATATATAGCCATTTTTTTTAACTGTAAATTGAAACTTAATGTATTTTGTAATAAAGTAATTATGGTGCAATTCCTTCAAACAGTAAAGGCTTCATAATTTTAATAACGTACCAAATGTATCTACGCAAAGTAGCAGAAACAAGTTTAAAAGAGAAAACCTACTGCAGAAACACAACATACAGATTTTTAGTAAAGAAAACCAAACAGAGCAGCAAGCATCCTGCAGTACTGCAAGAATCTGCTTACACACACAGAACAATTTTCCTTTGTCTCCCAGAAAGTTAACAGAAAATGGATACAACCCCTGCTGCTTTTCACTGTTTATACTAACAAAAAGAGCTAAATAGATTCAATCAGTATTTATGATAAAAACATATTTATGGCTAATCTAATAGCTAATGCCCCAAGCCACTGTCTTACCCTAATGCTAAATTCCAGTGAATTGCCAATAGTCATTATCTGGGAAGAGCATGAAGACAGCACTGAGACAGTGCGGAAGTGCTGCTTTCCTAACTGCAGGCACTGCAACAAAACAAAGAGAAATGATAATTTATACACTACAATCTCATTGTATCGTTTGTTACATACAAACCATGATTGCTTTTGACAGACACCACAAGTGATTTTGCAGCACCATAGGACTTTGTGCTTAATTATTATCAGAGCCCAGGGCTCCTCTTTTTGGTCAATGCCAGATTGCCAGACCACACAAGAGGGCCCCTTGGCATTCACTCTTTGTCTTTTACATGTTATTTTGCTCAAATGTTTGGTTTCCTATGTCTTATTGACACATTATTGACACAAGCAAATACTTGGTGGTTACTGGCACTGGCCTGGGAGGTGGTAAAAAGGGCCTGAAGTTGGTCAAGACTGAAGTGGTATCCTCTATTTCCCATGCACCAATTCCTTGACAGCTATTTATAAGATAGGTTAACAACAGCCTTTTTATTTTAGGAAAAATGTCTTCAACGAAAGGGCTGTCAAGCTTAGAACAGGCTGTCCAGGGAAGTGGTTGAGTCACCATCCCTGGAAGTATTTAGAAGATGTGTAGATGTGGCCCTCAGGAATATGATTTAGTGATGCACTTGGCAGTGCTGGGTGAATGGTTGGACTTGATGATCTCAGTGGTCTATTTCAACCTAAATTACTTTGTGATTCTATGTTTTTTGAAGGAAAGCAAAATCCTGGCCTGTATGAGGCACTCTGTCTTGTTGGTACAGATAGTGCTCTCAGAACTATCTTCCAAATCCAGGTACTTCATGGATGCTGGCAGGGAGTGCCTAGGACCTGCCTGAGCTCCAACAGGAATGACTACCTGCCTGTGGCTTTGACAGTGGCAGTCACCACCTGCATGAAAGAAGACAACCAGAGGCCTGGACAGCACTGAAGTCAGCCCTTAATCATAAAGCTGAGGAAACTGAAAATAACCAACTGAAATGTAAGGAAAACAATGGAAAAGCAAGACCAGTTCCTTGTATGCTAAATCAAAACAGCATAATTCTGCATCCAGGGAGTAGTGCAGCTGCACTCTATGCTGAAGGAAGCATGATTTGAAAATCAGGAATGCCAAGAAGTGGAACCAGGTAAACACTCATGGAGTGTGTGCTGGGAAGGGTAAAACCTGGTATGAGAAAATCAAATAAAGTCATGCAACAATCCATGGAGAAGATTTAGAATTAAAAAATAAAAAAACTGCAGTATTTTACCGCCTCTTGGCGAATTAAGATGTGAAGTCTATTAATAATGATGCAGAAAAGGCAGAAGCTTCCAATTAAAATTTCCACTTCCTATTTGAAAAGGTGGTGTATTGTGTGAGAAAGTATTTTCCAACCAACCAGCAACTGAAAAGGCAAAACATTACTAGAAATAACTATTTTAACAAACAGCACATATTAAAGATATGTAATATGTGATATAAAGATATGACCCAGCCTATCTTTAGGTAACTGAAAATGTCAGTAGATTTTGGGAAGATCTGTTGCACTACAGAAAGGAAACTAGAATTAATTAGATATAAATACAGACCAACTTTCCAATATCCAAACCATGCTGCAGAATTTAAATTCAAAATGTCATTACCACTAATTAACACCTTTTATGAGAAACAGGCTTTCGTTAATCTCATTTTGCTCCTCAGTAAGGTATTTGGTTGATAAACCTGTAACTGAACAGTTTCAGTATTTTTGTAGGGAATCATCACAGTGAGACAAACATCCAAACTCACAACTAGAGCGAGCCTATGTCCATAACAAACACAGTGAGTACACAAACTCTTGTATTTCAACAAGGAGCTCCCCCACAGGCTGCCAGTTGAATGAGTTTTGGGGAGGCTGCACAGATTTGTGACAGTACCAACACACTTTAATGCTCTAGTTAAACCCTGCAAAGGCAAAGCTGGGCAAAGCCCTCACAGAGCCAGAGTAATGCAAAACTCACACCATTCTCTGATACTGTGACTAGAAGAGATCCATTTGTTCAGGCTATCAAAAAGAACTTGCACAGAAACAGAGCACATGTTCACAGATTTCAATAATGACAACTTACTCTCATTAATAAGTACCCACAAAAGTGGTAGATTTGCACTCTACTACTACTCTACTACAGTACTTACAACTAGGCAAATTCTTGAATGAAGATCTGAGCTCAGTCTGACTGAAATATACTTAGTTTGATGCCAGGTAACTTAAAGACCTGCAATGTTAGATCATCTAACGGAATTAGTCTCCTTTGACCATAAGGTGTCAGAAAGTAATGCTGTCTTTTCCCCAAGAAGCATTTAGCCTGTGTGCAAAAGGGCACCTCCACTTACAAATGAAAAGATAATGCAAACAGCATGAAGAAGCCAGGTTATAAAGAACAGTATTCCAGAATTGCAAGCAGAGCACCTTTACACTACTTGCAATCAAGAGCTGACCTTCTGTGAATTAAGCCTCCATTTCCATCATGCTATTTACAGTCCTCAGTCAGAGACAAGATCGTCCCTTCCCAACAAACAGGAAAAAATGCCCAACTCACTGCAATGGGGGCAGAGGGAAAGGTTCTTCGGTAAAGGGGCTTTTACCAGGAAACCACTGTGTGAAATCAGTGATCTCTACTGATCTCTTCAGTGTTGGTTCTAGTTTTGATGAATAGTGTCCAGGTTCACAAAATGCAAAGCTATTTCAACACTTTTACACCACCACATAAATCTGTACATTCATAAAGAAATATAAGCCCTTATACATCTCAATAAGC
Source organism: Ptilonorhynchus violaceus (assembly GCA_013397565.1). Taxonomy (NCBI): domain Eukaryota; kingdom Metazoa; phylum Chordata; class Aves; order Passeriformes; family Ptilonorhynchidae; genus Ptilonorhynchus; species Ptilonorhynchus violaceus. The sequence continues at coordinate 761,418 of VZRJ01013153.1, read as the reverse complement.
TCCAGACTACCAATTTCACACCACTATACTTGCACAGTGTAAATAGCATTAAAGATCAGGCAGACACTGAGCAACTAACAGCTCCATAATCTGAGCTGCAGCATTGTGTTTATTTACATTGTATTGTTCACACAAGCATGACAGAAACAATAAACTCCACAACAAATCCAGGTGAGATTTTTTTCTGTACATTATATTTTTCAATAACCAGAAATATTTTATTAGCAACACAGACACTTAAATATTAGAAATCTATACAGCGTCCTTTTCTCTCCCAGTCTCCAAAACGTGTAGGTTCAGGGCCTCTAGGTCCACCCCTCTCTTTTGTAGTAGGATTGATTCCATCAGGGAATTCTAAAATAACAGGGAAAGTTCATGAAAATTTCTATAGTGTTGACAAATATAAAGATGTCACCATTTATGATGTTTTCCTTCTAGTTTTGCTTTCAAATACAAAATCAATTATTTTTTATTTGAAAGGCAACCTTGAGTTAAACATTTCCCAGTCCTACAAAAGTAATTTCAGGTTTTTTGACTACAATCAGCAATATGTATGATCCTATTCAGTTATGCAAATAAAAAAGCAGCTCAATGTCCAGAGGCATTAAAGCACCACAGCTTCTCAAGTCAGAACTTGCATCACTCAGGTATGCTATACTTAAATTCACTAAATCCAGAATGCCAGGTCACATTCTGTTTATTTAGGTCTCTAATTCTAAGCATTCTCTTTTAATTTTAGCTTGAAATTTAGTCAAGATTCTATTAGTCTTGTATTTAAAACATCCAGGTTGGATGGTTGACCCATCCAACCTGGCCTTGAACACTTCCAGGGATGGGGCCTCCACAGCTTCACTGGGCAGCCTCTTCTAGTGCTTCACCACCCTCACAATAAAGAACTTCTTCCTAACATCTAACCCAAACTTGCCATCTTTCAGTTTAGAACCATTTCCCCTCGTCCTGTCACTATCTGCTTGTATGAAAAGTCCCTCCCTCTCCCTCCATTTTATAGACCCCCTTAAGGTACTGAACCCCCTTCAGGCACTGCAGGGTCACATAAAGGTCTCCCCAAAGCGTTCTCGTCTTCAGGCTGGACAATCCCAGCTCTCTCAGCCTGTCTTTGTAGGAGAGATGATCCAGCCCTCTAATCATCTTTGTGTCCCTCTTCTGGTCCCATTCAAACAGGTCCATGTCCTTGTGCTGAGGACCCCAGAGCTGGATGCAGCACTCCAGGTGGGGTCTCATGAGGGCAGAGCAGAAGGGAAGAATCAGCAAGGTCAAATGCCTTGACCTGCTGGCCACGCTGCTTTTGACGCAGTCCAGGACTCAGTTGGCTTTCTGGGCTGCAATCACACAATGACAGATCCTGTCCAGCTTTTCGTCCAAGAACCCCCTACCTTGCTACAAAAGAGAAGCAGCCTGCTAGCTCATGCCACTTTCTTAAACACCACAGAGCTTTCTGCACTTCATCCAATATTCTTTCACTACTCAGTGCTCCTTTACTCAGGGCCATCTCCAAGGAACAGTTAACTCAGGCCACCAAGCCATGAAGTACTTGTTGGCACAGCACCATCCTAGGCCGAGTCTCATCCTAGACTGCAGGGCTCCCTGAAACTCACAGCACCCCACATGCCCCTTGCCACGCTCATTCTCCAGAGTCTCCCATAAATACACGTAACTTGGGACTCCCTCAGTCATACCCTTACCTCAGCCCTGGTGGGCAACACAAGTAATGAGGTCCAGGGTTGACCATGAGAAAAGACAACAGCAGAAATCCTGGAGAGCAGACAAAAAGAAAAGTGATGGAGAGAAACTCATGCTGCTACAGGCTATACAGGATGACATACTGGGAAGCCTGTTTAATAACTGATGCAGAACAGGAAAAGAAATGTCAGTATTTGAACACCTCTGGCAGTACAAGAAGCGCAAATGCATCTAATATTATTTTGTATATGTCATCATCCCAATATCCAAGCACTACTGATGTGTCGACAGTGGATGCAGATGCTCAAAAGATTTCTCCATGATAGCTACACAGCAGTGGGAATTCCAACATCTAGCTTCACCTCTTAGTTTTTTCCTAATAACACAATACGCAGTTTGCAAACTATTGTGGGTGCTACATGTAAAAAATAAACAGGTGCAATTAAAGAGACCTTGAGTCTTGCTCCAAACCTGGAACACCTAAGCAAAGAGCAAAAGATATTGATTATGCATGTTTTAAATGAAACAGTAATGGCATTTATTTTCTTGGGAATAAAAAGACAAGAATTAAATAGCTGCTTACGCAGTAACTCCAACCCTGAGTTAGTTCTCAAGTGAGCCACAATCTGAATTGTGTGCGTTCCTTTTGGAGATGATGCTATAATACAGAATGATGATACTATAATACAATAATATAACTACAAACTTGTGGAGAAATTTGTGAAGCATGGAGAAGTAGCCCTTCACCATGATGCAGCTTTTCCGGTGGCTGTGGTGGTGGCCTCAGGGAAATACACTCTGGAGTCAGAGACCTTTTTTTAGCTCTACTGCACAAAAAGTGCCATTTTACTCTGTATGAAAAGAGGGGACTTCTGTGGAAGAGTATCTGAGGAGTTTGGATACAAAATAAAGGATTCTGAGGTGCAAGAACAAAATCAGTGTGTTGGGGACTTTTTACCCTATATTCAGGTTGTGCCCAAAAATTGTTATTGTTTCTCTTTCTTCCCCCTCCCCCCTTCCCGGCTTGGGGGTATCGCAATGCTCGTGAGCCCGGCCGGAATCCTGGTGGGGGCGGGGCCGGGAATTGCTCTCTCCCTTCCGGTCCAGATCGGAGCAGCAGCATAGTGTGTGCGGAGGTCTGTGTGTATCAAACCTGGGGTATTGCTACACTGGAACTTAACAGTCTCTTGGCTGGGGGTGGGTCGGTCTGTGCCCGGTTGGGAACAGAGAACAGACCGTGTTTTGCCGGGAGCAGTCGGCTGCTCTGCTACACTGTAGCTCGGCTCGCTGGCCCCCTGCCCTGCCACTTGCTGCCGCGGCTGTTTCCCATCCTGAGATGTGAGACTGGGCCACTTCCCACTGGCCTCCTGCCCTGCTGTGTGCTGCCGTGGCTGTTCCTGTGCTGAGAACTGGGACCGAGGCCGCTTCCCACCGGCCCCCTCCCCTGCTGTGTGTTGGCGTGGCTACCCCTGCGTGTTGGGCTGTGAGACTGCGATCTGCTGCTGCGGTTCCTGCCCGAGCGAAGCTGCCTCCCCTCCTTCCCCGTGCCCGAGCCGCCATTGCAACGTGCAGAGGTTGCCACGCTCTCACCACAGCGGCCCCGCCCCACCGGGGCCCGCCAGCGCCCCCTGCCGGCTGCGAGAGTCACTGCAGCTGACCCCTCGCCGGGGACCGACAGCGCCCCTGCCGGCTGTGATCACAACTACACCAAAAAAGGGACATTGCTCAGTAGGCAAGAAAAGGCTGTTATTGGTTTTTTTCCCTGTTTTCTTATTGTTGCTGTTTGTTTACCTTGTTATATATATCCAAGTAAAGAACTGTTATTCCTTCTTCCATATCTTTACCTGAAAGCCCCATAACTTCAAGCGTATAATAATCTGGAGGGAGGGGGTCATCCTTTCTATTCCAGGAAGGTTCCCGCCTTCCTTGACAGCCACCTGTCCTTCAAACCCGGACAATCAGTTTCTTAAATCAATGTCAAGAATGATTCATCTTTATGCTGCTATCATTCAACTCTGGTGGCCTCATGGAAATAAGTAACGGGCACATCCTCATGGACTGAACTATGCATAGCACTGGCTTGCTTGGATGTTGAGTATGGAGCCTTTGACAGATGTGACAGCTATGCCACTTTTTAATTTTCTGGAGGTGCATGGCAATGCTCTTATGAAACAGTACCACATCCAGTTCTGGAAAATGATTTTATCCAAGTTTACCCAAGAAGACTACATCCCAAGAATTGAAGCAATTACCAGCTCTGTACAGAAGGGCTTGTTAATGCGTTTGAAGTATTTAATGAAGTAATGTCTACAGACAAAGGAAATTTTGCTTCCAACAAGCACTCTGCTGCCTTCCTTTAGGAGACTATAGATCAGTCTGTATTTCTTCTCCCCCGGGCCCTGGCTTCCTGTTTACATGCTAAGGCAGAATATATTCCATATATAGCAGAATGAGAAGGAAATATTTAATCAACCTGTTAATATTTAATTCATGAAGATTTATGTTGGGCAGAAGAAACTTGTGTTTAATTTGTTGCAAACAGCTGAAAGATATTCTTTGCATTGCCTCCTTGTAAGTTCTTGTATTATGAATATTTGTTTGTAAAAAAATAAACCTAAAAAACCCAAACCCCAACTGGAGTACTGTGTTCAGCTGGGGGGCCCCCAACATAAGAAAGATGTGGCCCTGTTGGAACAAGTCCAGAGGAGGCCACTAAGACAATCACAAGACTGGAGCACCTCTCCTATGAAGACAGACTGAGAGAAGACAGAGAATTGGGGTTCTTCAGCCTGGAGAAGGTTTTGGGGAGACCTTTTAGCAGCCTTCCGGTACCTGAAGGTGGCCTATAAAAAGGCTGAAGAGAGTCTTTTTACAAGAGTGTGTAGTGACAGGACAAGGGGAAATGGCTTTAAACTGAAAGAGGGCAGGTTTAGATTAGCTATTAGGAAGAAATTCTTTACTGTGAGGATGGCGAGACACTGGAACAAATTGTTCAGAGAGGCTGTGGATGCTCCATCCCTGGAAATGTTCAAGGCCAGGTTGGACAGGGCTTTGAGTAGCCTGGTCTAGTGGAAGGTCTCCCTGTCCATGGCAGGAGGGTTGGAACTTGATGATCTTTACAGCCCTTACAACCCAAACCATTCTATGATTTTTCAGTCATTTTGTCATCTGGATATTCATAGTAGTCTACTGATATACTAAAAAGCTTGTCCTAGAGACCTCAAAGTAGATAAACATGGGTTATTGCTACAGATGAACTGTAGTAGAACATCATACTGTGGGTGAGTTATACGAAGCATGACTACTGCTTTTAGTTAAGATGGCTAATTAAAAAAAGAAAGAGATTGTGTCTTTCTCCCACCTGACAAAAAAATGTATGTTTCTATTTAGTTCAGCAGTGATGTATCTGTGCCTCAATCTTGTCAGGTTCTCCACATGCAGCCTCACTGAGGTCACCAGAACACAACATGAATACCAGTTCATTGGGTCTGCCCAGGTCCCACCGAGCTTCTCAGTAGACTTGGTGTCAATTGTTTCTTTTCAAAACACTACCTGCAAGACTAAGAAGTGTTGGCCACGAAATGCAGCATGAATCAGAAATATTTTGTGGACTAAAAAATAAAACAGGCCTTTTGAATAATACAAAGTAGCTGGTGCCTTAGTGAGTTTACTGGCACCATTTACAGTTGTACTATTACAGACCAATACCAGCTACATTTCTCTGAATCATACAATGGTCTGTGGTGGAAGGCACATTTGGCAGGCACTTGGCCGCAATCCTGCTCAAGGGCTGGTACTAGGTCAGGACAGCCAGGCAAATTTGTCTACCTACAAGAGCAGAGGAATCCCAGGTTCTCTGGGTGACTTTTTACAATGTTTGACCACCATTGTTCTGAAGACTTTTTCCCGCCTTCACAATTTGCTGCAACTTGTGCCCACTGCCCTGCCTCTCTGTTTTTTTTCAGAACCGGTAAGCTTAGAAAATTATTCTGAAGAGTGCTGAATGCCTATCGTCTTCTTAAACTGACATCAGCACAGCAGCTCAGAGTCTTGCCTTTAAAACACAGCTTTTGACTTCGTAAAACATTACTTACTTTCCAGGGGTTCCTTCTCTATGCTGGACTCTTCTGGTTCATCAAATCGACCTACTGGTAACTTCGGTTTCTTAAGTGGCTGCTTAGCAGGTTCAGATCTTCCTCCTGGCTTAGAGCTGGAGCTGCTTCGCAAGTTGCAAAGAAGTGATGACTCTATCAAGTAAATGGACATGTGTAGCATAAATGTGGGAGTTTAACACTGAGTAACCCTCTGTCTGTCCAGAGCACCTCTGAAAAAATCCTACTTCAGGAATGGAAGGCAGGAAAACAAACCCTAAAAAAAAGAATTTTACATTCAACACATGAACATCTAAGAAATCAGCACAGATAATTATTTTCGGCCCTAGAAACATATGTAGGCAAAATTGTGTTAGTTGTATAACTCAGTTGACATAAACACTGTATTTTAAACTGCTTGAACTTATCTTCACTGTTACTTTCTTGTATTTTAGACTCCTAAATGGTAATTATGCTAGCATAGACCAGTACATTCTGTTTTCTGGGAGAAATCCTAACCTCCCCCAAGAAACCTACTGATTTTCAGGCCCTGGCTCATTGCCAGCAGCTTTTTAGTCAGAAAAAGCTTCTGCTTTCCCAAAGGAAAGTTTAAAAAAAATAAAATGTGGTTCCCTTAGTAACAGGTTTTCCAGAATGTCAGCAGAGGATAGCTGGGTTTCCCTTAGGATGGGATTCAGCTGGTAGTCAAAAGCAGGAAAAACTTTGAGCATGTTTAAGTTCCATTATACAACTGAATGCAAATGCTTTCATTAAAAGCATAAACATTTTTCCTTTAAAATCCTACTAACATTTTGGTTAAAAAGCCAATGTCCACAGTGAGTATAAACTATCCACTAAAACTATTTTGAATATGGACATGTGCCTAAAGCTCTGACATTTCTTAAAAAGGAAGATTCAAACAGAAAGTACCTGAAAGAACTATTATTCTACCTTGCTGAGGAGACTGAATCAGGAAGCCTTCTCGAGGAGTGTCAATCTGACTCACGTAAATACACACCAACAAACAACCCACCTGTATTCCTAGAATCAACATATTCATTCATTTTAAAATACCACAGCTTTAATATCAAACCCTACAGCCACATAAACTGGCCCACACACATTATGTCTGCCAACTGCTGCCAATACCTCAAAGCAGTAATTTTTTTTTTTTTTGCTTTAAGCATAACATAACAAACTATCAACAGTAAAGGATCTAATCTGTGGCAAACACTGGGTCTTTCTACTCCTGCCAAGCGTTCTGTCATTCTTCAGTAAACTAAAAGAGAAGCTAGCTAGAAAATTAAATTACAGCTGGTATTCTAGTCCAAATTCAAATAAAAGTCAGATTAAGGTACTGGTATGAAATCAATTATCTCAGTCACCAAAGAAGAGGCAATTTTTCTATTTGCAGTACTTGATATTCTTGACCAAAACATACTGTTCTTGACAGAGAGGTGAGAGAAGCTCAACATTAAATATCTCTGAAAAAGATGAGATGAACTATCAACTTCATAAATAAATCACATTCTACAAACTCATCTTTGATTCCCTCATCTTTTCCGGGCTGTCATAAAGCCCTCCCATTTATTAATTATATAACTGAATTTGAAAAGAAGTCGAAAATCCCAAGTTTTTAAAATTGCTGCACTGCAATATTCCATCTTTTGAAGTGGCCCACAGACTGTGATTTATCGTAACAAAGCCATCCATGCAGTGGGAGCTGGGAACACATGGGATGCTCAGATTAGAGCATCAGCCACATCTTGCCATGGACCTGACAGCCAAATACAGCACAAACGTCTAATAACTATATTTTAAAAGATCTTTCATTAACATATAAAGTGCTGGTTTGTTTTAGGAGAACTGTATCAATAGCATTACAGAACATCAGCTTTTGCTGAAGGGAAGCACCCGACGAACAGCCCAAGCTGAGGGGTGTGGGACAGGCTCTGTTATCCAGGCTGCCTTACTGCACAAACCAACCCCCTGAATTTCCTCAGGTGAAGGGCACGGACCAGTAACTGCCAGGGCCACAGCACGTTCCCTCCAGCTAGTCTATAAACATTAAACTACTTTGTTTAACCTTTTACTGCCGTTAAGAAATATGCAGCAACAACAGCGCAAGAAAATCTCCGTAATAACAGATATGCCCGATAGCAGTAGGTTTGCAATACAGGGGAGAATGTCGAGAGGGAGGAAAAGCAGAGAAACTGTAGGGAAACGGAGAGTGTGGGGAAAGCTATAGGAGTCCGCGGCCCCGACAGACCCGGCGCGCTGAGGAGGCTGGGATTGCCACCCCCCTCGCTCGCCGCCATCTTGGGCTCCCCCCAGCCCTGCCAGCGCCGGCAGCCCCGGGCAGCGCNGCGCGCCGCGCAGCAGCCGCAGAGCCATGGCCGCGACGGAGCAGTGCGGGACGGGCAGCACCGCCGCGCAGGCGTCGAAGGCGGCACCTCCAGCCGGGGGCGGGAGGGGAATGCGGCCCCGGCCACGGCGGCGGGTCCGGGTAGCGCCGCCTCAGCGGCCTCGCAGCCACCCCGTGTCCCCGGGCTGCTCCCTAGCTTCGGTAAACGGAGGCGAACGGCGCCTGGGGAGCCAAAGTCCCGATGAAGGCAGCTCCGGGCTCAGAGAGGTGCTCGAGAAATACGCTGTAACTCCTCTCTCCCCCCCTCGCCAAACCGGGAGCAAAGACGTCTTCTTTCTTCAATGCAATGAAGAGTTTAGCCCTGAATTCCCCAAGGGTGTAGTGTAGTCCTGCTAGGTTTTTTAATTTGTTTTTTTAATAACAAAAATATGTACATTGTTCAAATAATACACAAAGGCTGCTTAGGACATGAAAGAACTTTGCCTAATACCAGAGGGGTGTACAGTGTTTGTGCTTTCAGACAGCATGTTTTCAGTTTCTGAATTTAACTAGTGAAGTTGCTTTGAACACTCACTCAGAATAAACCTGGGATAAGTAACACCTGTGCTCATGGAGTGGTGCTTCAGTTAGTTAGCTACAGTTAAGGTTTTGAAAATGCCAACATTTCCTTTTTGTCACCCTTCAAACTTCTCCAGCTAACCTTGTTCTTCCATAAAACAGAATTCAAAACACTCTGTCCACAGGTATTAAACTGCAGAAGATAACTTGGAGATCTGAGTCTAAAATAGCATTTTGTGTTCACATCTGAAAGGTTTAAGAAAGTATATCTTGGTAAATTAAGAGCAGCAGCATGCCGTGGAGTATATTGCACTACATCTGGCAATGCCTACACACTGAAAGTGATTAAGTTTAACTGACAAGTGACATTTTTTCAACCAGCCTTTTATAACATGGTTAATTAGACATTAGAGACTGAAAATAATGGAAACCCTGTCCTTTATTCTAACAGCAAGATGCTGGGCCCTCCAGATCAGAGAGAATAAAGATGAATGCGGAAAAAAATGCTCTTCTGCCCAAAAGCAGCAAGAAAAAAAATCAAACAGATCTTGTCAAAGTTCAAGAACTTATTTATGTGTTCAATACAGTAAAAAGTAACAAGAAATCCTTCCCTTAAAAAAATTCTTACCAAGCTGTCTGCAGATACCAAGTAATAGTAAGCTCTGCTCCTAAACAGCTTAACATAATCCATGAAAAATCATACATAAATGCATACATCATATGCACATGCATACATGTGGAATTTCAAATGATAAGAATGAAATAGCAATGAAAGATTAATGAGGTACTGTTTGTCCACCTAAAAATTAGCTGTCTTCATATTTCTAGTCTTTATTGCATTGCTGTGAAAGTGCAAAATTCACTTGTAACTCCTGAATTATACATCTCTAGATCTTGTGGCTGAGGAGGTAATAAATCTGAACATTGGTAAAAACAAATGTAGTATACACCACAGGAATTTTCTACTTTGTGATTAAATGGAGTGTTTTCTTGTTTTCCTTCTTCTGTTTACTGATCATTTATCTCTTGCACTGCAGCTTGCCTCGCAAGATGACACAAACAATATTGTACTTAGCTTTGCTGTTCTAAGAAGTGGGGAATAAAAGACTTACAGCTAGGACAAACCCTGCAGATCCATTCAGATGAGCCAAGTGTAATGGGCTTGAGGGCTTTCTGGAAAGCACCACAACCAGCACTGCCCTGGGCAGCAACTGTACTGATATTGCCTAAATGCTCCCTCTGCCTCTCAGATCATGTCAAGAACTTTGGTTATCTGAACACCACACCTGGTCAGGGCTGAGCAAATAAAATTGGCTTGGAAACAAGGTTGTTTTGTGGTTACAGAGTAAGTTTTCAATCAATGTGAAATCTCTTGGTTCTGCTGCAAAGCCTGGTGATTCCCAGTATAACATAAGCTCTTTTTCCAAAGTAGTAGCAATTGTTGGATCTACAGGCCTAGAAAGTTTAATTTTTATGCAGAATTCAAACACAATCCAAGGAATTAATTCATATACACTACATGCAAACAGAAATTCAGACACTATCTCATTTGATGCAGTTACGTCCTAATAATATCACTGAGAGCTTTGTGAAATAAGAGTAACAGCCTACTGCCTTCAGGGAACAAGAGACCAACAGTTCTCTAAAGGAATGTTAAAACCCCAATTTTTATCTCTTGTTCTGTAAGCAGCATAATTCTCTTTCGAGCAGCTGCACAATACCTGCATAGAGGAGAGGTCACTATTGCTAAAGGAAGATGAAGCCCGGATTCAAATAGAAGAGTGGTGAGATGGAGCACTTTATAGCTGCTACTGCATCAGAGGACACTGACTTACAGACACTGAGTTTGTATTTCTGTCTAGGAAAGAGAAGGCAGAAAATCGCAGGAGTAGGGGAAACATGCCATGCAACATATGCACAGTTGTCCAAAACATCCCAGCCTGCATGTGTTTCTCAGAGAGCAACTGCAAGTGACCATACAGTCTACAAGTAACTATGAACTTCCTATGCTTCAAGGACATGTTGGGTCATCGCACCACTCATTACTGTCTTACAGCACATTCCTTTGGGACTTTGGGATGTCAAACAGCCCTCACAAAAGCTACAGTACTGAGAGGGCTACCAGACCACATATGGACTGCACTGGGCAATAAAAATTAGGGAAGAGAAAATGAATTTAATGTTCTCTTAATTTGCCCTGTTTCTTGATAAGGTTACATGATTTCCTGCACCATCCATTTTCCTTGAAGAACAAACCTAATTCAAGCTGCCCTAAATGGACAGGACCTACTGTTATAAAAAAAAAAAAAAAAAAAGAATTATTTCTGCCAGGATACTTCTGCTTTTCTAATTAAAAAAGCATGCTATACATTTTCAGATTTCCAGAGACAGAAAGCAAGGCAGACATTTTTCAATAGTGACAGAACCATATCTAAATACTTGTGTACTAAGAGCAGTTTAACATTCTCATTGTGAATCAAGGAATATTTTGTAACTTTAGCTCCCTTAAATAGATATTCAAAGTTTAGCCAGTAGTCAACTACTGTAACACTGTTAAATAAAAGACAGTTGAGATACCAGAACATAATTTAAACATTTAGAACTTAGTAGCAACATCATAATACAAAATTATTAATAAAAATAGACATTGTTATAGTGAGAATGTATTAAAGATATCTTTGTGTCATAAGGACTTGCCTAACACAACTCTAATAAAATACTCTTTGCAGTGTATACATTGCTGAACTGTAGATACTCATTCGAGCATCTTGTAAGTTATAGGGAAACCACCCCCATATATTACAAAGACCATTACACAACATACCATATCAAATGCAAAAATCACTTCATTATAAACTACTACTGCTATATTCATTTCAAAAGTACAAAATTATTAATTATATACAAAAAAGCCTCCCCAGAATTTTGGTAATTAGCAGAACATTTCAGTTTCTTTAATTGCTTTCATTAGAGTAATTTGTTCATTTTATTAACACAAGATGCAATAACACAATGCTAAAAATAAACATGCATTATACAACAAATTTATATTTTTCAAAAAATGTTCATTACAATTAGTGTACAATTAGTGAATGCACATGTAACTCTTTTCCCCCCACCTTTAGTGAATTATTGTTTGAAACAGAGAAAAGGGAAGGAAGGAGAAACCAAACAATGCTATTCAGCACCAGTAGAAAGTCAATAGACCTTTAACATTCCTGTATATCAAAAACATTTTATCTGTATCACTAAACAGGTAAAGTTTACAATATTGTCTCATTTGAAGATGTATTGATTTATATTTACAATACTTTATAGTCAATAAAACATTTTAACAATATTTAAAAATTGCTTAAATTCATAAAAGTATTGCAGAAATTTATAACATTTACTTTTTTAAGTACATACAAGGAAGTCCATGTAAAAATGTCCATGTTCATCTGAAGAACCGACAGAGTAAGGAGCCATCTTAATACACTTTGCAAAACCACAATTATTTGAAGGCAGCTATCACTGAACATTCAAAAATCCTTAGTTGCCATTTGCTTCTGAAAACAAAAGTTCCAGTAATAAAATTTGAGTATGTAAACTAACATGTTTTTGAGATCAGTAGAAAATATATTCCCACAGGCATAACGTATTTAACAATGACAATGATTTTGTAGAAAACTGTTTAACTGTAGCAGATATAGTCATTTTCAAATATCCAGTATTTTAGCAGCTCATTGTGTTTCCAGTTAAACTTCCTACAGTGCTAAAGTACGACAACTGAACACGTAAGACATTATTAGAATTTTAAAATCCAATTTATTTTTGGCATCTAAAGCCTCTTGTAAAATGTAGCCAAGTAACATCGACTTCTTTTGTCCGAGAGCCAATAACCAACCAAAGTACACACTGTGCTTTAATCTCCAAATAATTAGGTACCCAAAATTAAGAAAAAGTAATAGAAAAGTAAAAAGAACAAAATAAAAAAATATTGCACAGTCACATTACCTAGAAAGTAAAGTTGATGTTAAAAAGCCCTAAGTGTGGATGATATAAATTATCTTCCATATAAAAAGTATAAATATCTCTTAAAATACAGCTGCAGCTATACTTTTAACACCACACATTATTGAATTCATCTGTTAATGAGGTAATAACCAAGTCTCTTACAATGCTTTTCTCTACTGAAAATATTTTAGGGCAGCAACAAGAAAGAATTTTTCTAAAAATATTTCTGAATCAAGAACAGCAATGTGTGCAGCTCTCCCTATGAGAGAATCTGCTGTATTGGGTAATGCATTAATTACATTATAACGAACCAAATTACATTCCTTATTTTGAATAACTGGCAGAAGCAGGTTCTGGATCATTTCAGCATAAATTGGTCCTGTAGAGGAAAAGAAAAGTTTTAGTGTGTGAATTGCCAGAAACAAACACAATTCTTTGACCTTGAACTTAAAATAAACACATTGCAGAGTAAGAGAAGTAATTAAATGTGTTATGCTGTGGTTCTGTTAAGATAGAATATACAGGAAGTTTAATTTCCTCTAGAAATGTTGGAAAAATAATTTTAAGCTATGCGTTTTAGTATTTGTACATTTACAGTGAGATGTACTTATCAGTATTAATTTATTACACTGCTATGTAAAAGTTATATATTTGTCAATATATAATACTAGAATGCAATTGTGCTAGGATGTCTCAGCAGTAAATACAACTACTGACCCTAAATGATTATGGAAAAATTACTTTTTCTTTCAGTGCTACTATTAAGCCACAACTAAATACAGCCCAGGGCTCAATGATACAATTCAATATCCTCAAAAATCAAAGCCATTTCTCCTCCCTGTTCATGGAATAATGCATCAAAAGCTGTGTCTATCTCACCTAACTTTCAGCGAAGTCTGCGAGCTAGAAATTTGTTCGGTCTCATCTCCATCTGCACGTAATAGAACAGGACAGATCCAGAAAGCAATTCAGCCCCCATATGGATTTTCTCTCTCTGTTACTACAAAGTAAGCCCAGAGTGTCTAAACACATAATAGAGGCGCCTCAGTTAAGCACCCAAAATTAAATGGGAGGAGACTGGTACCCATGAGGTTTTAACCTGAGCAGTTTGTTTATTTTGCAGGATATTTATTACCTGATTGTTTATCCTTTAAAGCTGTTTTACACATCTCAATGCGAGCTGAGTGATAAGGAACATAACGATCCTGCAGAGACCCTACTAACACAATGTTTTTGAAGTAATGAAGACCTACAAGAAAAGAGAAAGAGGTATCTATTACAGCAAATCCCTTGATAACTACTACAGAATAATTAAACATTTTACAACTGAAATTTGGCACTAATTATAGATCTAATACAAGATCTTGCACAAAAAGGCAGAAAAATCAATTACAATAGGCATAGCTACAAAATAACAACATGTTTGGTACCAGCCTTTCCCCTGTACACAGTTAATACACAGGCATGGCTCAGTTGTAATGTTTCCCATTAAACTGAGTATGGTTCAAACCTTCATCTTGTTTCTCAGGAATACAGTGGTTGGTTTCTGGCTATACAGAAGAGAGTAAAGCCTCCACATTGCTTAAAGAAACCTAAAGATGGATGGTGCCTTGTCTTCACTGATGTTTCAGACAACAGCTGCATTAGAATTCATGCCTAGCATCAACACATACACAATATAGCCCACCTAGTGCAGGTGCCTTTATTAGGCACTGCCTCACTGTTTAACCAGCTTGAGCACAACCCAGCACAACCCTCCAGGTATAATTAAACCTATATAACTAAACCCAGATTTCCTATTTCTTGGACAAGCATGCTAATAGTAGAACGATGCAAAGGTAGGAACCCTGAGCAATGACAGAGTTGCAGTCCTTAAGACATTTAATTATTATATTTTCTGTAGAAAGCTGCAGCAGATTTCTAGTGCTGCCCATCTGCTTTAGGCCAAACACAATGGAACACTTTAAGCAAATATGTTGCCTTTGCCTTAGAACAACCCCTTCTGAATATCATATTTTAGACTTAAGTATCAGGAATCTTTCATTATGAAAAATTGTTTGATCGAACTCTTCAGTAGGAGCAAAGAAGGTATATAGGGTATTTCATAAGAGAAGTGAGTTTTACTGTTTATGTATTCGTCATCCATTTTGGGGTTAAGCAACAGGGTGATGTATTTAATAGGTATGTTCTTTGGCAAATTTAAAAACTAGAGCCACAAGTCACCATACAACAATGTGGCTGAGACCTTGACTCTTAAAACATCACCTGCTAGATCCACAGCAAGTTTTAGTTTTTGCTGCCTTAGGGATTTTCTCAGATGCAAAGCCAATGTCCAAAGAAGACACCACATTAAGCAGCGACAGATGTTTCTTCATCTTAGACCCCTATTTTCCTATACAATTACAAAAATCAACAGAAGTTGCAAAATCAGGGCTCTGCTCCTCATGAGTGTTGTCAATTTCTTCCATGTAGCCTGGGGTTAAGTGATTTCTGGAAACGCTTATGTTTAGAACTCCTATAGAGACCAGTAGGCAAATTCCCTGTATCACAAATCTGAAAATAGAAATTGTGCAGGCAGAGGAATCCCAAACGCCTCTCACCTCATGTCTGAGAGTCAAGCACAGCCAATGTTGTATGCCCACTGAATGAAGAAAGAGAGGGCAGGACAGAAGCAGGCCTTGTACAGATATCAAGAGTTAAAGGCACCAACACTTACAGCGTACACAGAGTATATTAACTCACTTCTCAAAGGAAAACTTTCTTCCTTCTCCATGCAGGAAGCTTAAAACTTTCTTTTCTCCTTATCTAAAATTATTCATTTTTCACACCTCTTTCTCCTTTCTCTCTCAACCTTTCCTTCTGCCTTACACCAAACTCACTGAAGGACCTGGAAACAAGATGATGTATGAGACTGTGGCCCAAAATACGGCTCTTTCCATCTCTTCAGTAAGAAAGAAAAAACCAGAAACTGAGCCTGAAGACTTTTATATTCCTTCTACCACTTACGGGGAACAAAGTCTGAAACACACATCATGCACAACTCTTGAGACAATGCTATCTGGGTCTTTCAAAAATCCTGTCACATAAAGATCTGTCATCAGAAAATATGTCACATTTCTACAACAGACAATAATACTCAAATGACAGTGTCTCTAGTCATGCTGAGATATATACACATAAAAAAACATGGAATGCAAATCTTTTTAAAGCCAACTGATCAATTAATCTGATTATCTCTGTAACGGAGGCTCCACAGCCTTATTCAGCATCCACTATGCAACTTCTTACATAACTTTTGAGTTTATATTCAAACATGTATTTTCAAAACACTGCAAAGCTAGATTGAGATGGAGTTCACCTTTAAATACCAGTTCAGTCTTAAATATTACCTTATCATCAACAAAATCACTTTGTGATAGTAGATTCTGAAGGGAAGGGAAAAAAAACCCCAAGTTTTTCTAAAATCAATTTTTGATCAACATTCCTATCTTACACATGATTTTTCTTCTTGCTCCTTATTATTTTCTGCTTCTTCCAAATCCTGTAAATTTTATATTCAAACACCTCAAGAGGTGTATGTCAGTCTTTTCCTGCCCATATATTTGTACTGCTTTGCCCTCAACAAAATTCCAGCTGTGACAACCTAGAAATATTTTAATGTAGAAATGTGCCCGGATATTTCACAAACCACCACAAGCATCTCTGGCTCCAGAACTGCTTGACTGACACCTATTAAGAAACACCTGTCAGATGAATCCTCAATAACTTTATAATCCTTAATGGAAACCAGCCCCCTGTTGGCATATTATCCACTGGCAAAACTCATTCTCAGCCAACAGATGAAATAAGAATATTCAAACCAGAGAGAATTATATGAATGATATAGTATGAATAATCTAATCTGGGTTTTAGCTATTATGCTAAGTACAACTTCTCCTTCCTTTATGAAAATGAGTTTTTGTTTTCCCTGACCATCTTAATGAGGTAATAAAAGACTAGTCAGAAAAAACTTTAAAGCAGAATTTTACACTTACAGTGTAGATAAGAAAAGCAGATAAACAGGTAATCCTAAATGTTTATTAATGTACTTGACTCGCCACATAGTGGCTCATAGATATTAAAAAATCCCCTATTTATCTATTGGTATAGTGGCTGCACTCAGAAGTTCTGCTCATTAATTAGGAAGGAGTCTCAAAGTAATACTCTACCTCTGCCACAGAAATAGTTTACTGTTTATTTTACTTGAAGAATACAGGACTAAAGTAACTCTTAAATATTAAAACTGAAAAAGGAACTTGTTGAAAATAATTTCTTTTTTTTACATTTCCTATTCACATGTATACACAGTTGCCTTTAAACGATAGAAAGCATTAACAAAGCTTACCTGCTTTTTTACTAAGTTTATATAAAAATGTCTGTCGTGGATCTGAATGGTCTCGACACGTCAATTGCAATAAAGAACCAGACTTCTTCCATTTCTGCATAAACCACAGTCCTGCATTGTTAGGTACAACATCAGTATAGATCCACAACAAAATATGAAAACTAATTAAACATTTGTATAATATGTCCATACTTAGCCTCTCAGATGTTAATTTTACTTTTCATGTAAGCATTGTCAGGCTCAGAATGAGTTAAAATTTTTGTTCATTATTCTTTCCTGTCTATCTATATAATGAAGCATGAAGGCCTGTATTTCCACAAATGTACGTGCCTGCCTACAAAAAATAACTTGCAAAAAGTGAAAATACATTGTTAACCATAACATATACATTCTATATCAATAATTTTTATAATATTAGAACATTTTGATGCTGAAAAAATAGACATTACTTCTCAGATTTCTAAACTGAGCTCATTAATTATAACTTCAAAAAAGGAAGCTGAATTTTCTCAGAAGAATACCACAGTATAACGTTTTCTATGGGGATGTATTCTCTATTAGTCAATGTGGCAAGTGGCTAACTGGCTTTTCAGAAAATCTTGCCTCCCTCGCCATGACCATCTGCAGAAACACACTGCAGATTGTAAAGCATTTTTGAGAGAAAAGACACTAGTAGTTCAAAACTACTTTAATGCATCTTATCTACTTGTTGGGCAAATTAAGTATATTCAAATTCAGTTTATAATAAATGGAGCTCAATAGATTAAAACTGGACTTTATTTATGGTGTAACAGAAAACCTGAACCAAACAACCTGGAAAATACTTACGCCAACCATCTCTTGCACATCTTTCTAGTGATACTTTATTTTTACAATCCTTCTCTCTTCTTTTGACAGTGAAATATACAGTTTCTCATAAAGACAGTAATGCAGAAATGTGCACCCCAAAGACAAAATTGCCCCTAAACTTATATGACAGAAAATAAATAACACTTTACCTGTATTAACAAGAGCACTGCTGTTGTAGAGGGTACCAAGATGTGGTCCTGACAGAGACAGGAAGGTATGAAGTTTGTTGAGGTAATACTTAAATCGATGTCTTGTGAGCACTGAACGGATTATTAAATTACCCAGTGAGTGTCCAATAAAGCTGTTTAAAAAGAAAAAGCAATATAACATGGAATTTTATGGCAGTATTTTTTTTAACAGAGAAAAAGAAAATCAGTGTTATGAAATGCTAAAAGAGCATAGGAAAAAATTAATTAAAAGTTTCCATTCAGAACCTGTATTTTAGGTCACACAGAAAGGATAGCTTGTCCATATCTCTCAAGCTGCACAAACTCATTACAAACATGCTCTGAGCTCCTCCAGAAATATTTTATACAGCATTTTTGAAAAGCTAGCAAAACCAAACTATCCATCCACCAGCATCTACCACCCAAACCCAAGATTATTTCTGGGTTCATTTCCCTTAGCACCAACTATTCAGAAAGTATTTTATGAGCTGTGCATGACTGAAAAAATCACTACTTTGGCACATGATGGCATTTAATATGATAAATGTGTGAGCATTACTGAAACAATCTAGTGAAGACAGATTCCAAAAGTAGTCCTAGTAAGGGGGAACACCATTACTTAACCAAACCTGATTATTTAAAAATAAAAGCAACATCTCAGACCCGCTTAGCACTTGGACCAAAAGAAGTGATTGTCAGCCTGAGCAAACAATTGAAGAATATGTGTCTGTCAGAAGAATATTACTTTTAGTTGTTTCCCTGGTTAAGCAATTTAAGGGAAAGATGGCTGGGACTCTTTAGCTTCTTGTATCTAAGGATGAATATTACTTAATCGGAGGTGCTTACTGCTGTATCCACAAGTCTATATAAAGCATTTCTTTAAAATGGACACTACAAAATACAGCAGTTCTCACTATTATGCTTACAGATCCCTGATGAGGTAAGGACCACGCCACACTAGGCACTGACTCAAAGAGTATATGGTAGGGACCAGACTCACAAAGTTAGAAGGAAAAAGTGCCTTCCTGTGTTACAGATGAAATCTCAGTACATGGAGAAAACAGAAGACCATCCAAAATTATGTATAGTAGAACTATCATTGCTGGGTCACCTATGTGCTACAACATTATACCTGTAAGATCATCCTTTCTGTTTGCTCTGTATCACTACATTCCTCAACAAAAGTAGACAAAACAAAGCTCTCTGTAATATCTGTGTAAAATACAGGGCTAAAAGATTACCTGACTGTTTAAACGCTTTGCAAGCAAGAATTGCTGACTCAGAAAATATCAATTTAAAGGTAAATAAAAAATTTCAAACGTTTGGTTACAGAATGGCAGAACTACCCTGAGCTCCTAAAATCTGAAATAATTATGCATTTCTGTGATAGAAAAAGGCTTTTTGTTCATTATCAATACATAGTTTAAGCTTGTAAGTATATTCTTTTTGTTTGCTTTTACTACTAGATTTTCAATATTACTTCAGTATGAGAAATTCTTCCCTCAGCTTGCTATATTTGCCTAACTAATTTTGAAATGAAAGCTTATGTATCCTCTGTGTGTGTCAGCACAACAGCAGTGTATTTGCAAAACAAGACACTGAGCTACTGTCTTGAATACTAAAATTTAAAACTATTCTCTCGGAGTATATCACAAAATCCACACAAGAACAACAAAATCACAGTTCTTTAAGAACAAGTAAATGCCCAGAGAAATTGAGCTGATCCTTAAGATGTTCTACATGATGTAACTGCTCTTGAGTAAAAAAGATTGTTTTCTAAAGAAGATCTGCTGTGGACATCAGCAGAGATGTTCTCTTGACAGTTCTCCAACAGTTCAGACAGTATTTACTAGAAGTCATAAGGGGATAAGAAACTCTTATATTGTACCATAACAAAGGGCAATTTCTGGGAAAAAAGCAGCAATCCATCAATCAATTCTGACACCCTTAAGCTTATGGGGATACCTAAACCAAAACTTCAGGAACATAAAAGATCAATTTTGAGGAAAACAGGGTGCTCACGGTTAGCTATGTGAATGCACCTCAAAGATTAAACACTTGCACTCAATTTGAAGAGACTCAGAAATATAACAAATATTACAGTAATATGTTGTGGTCAAATTCAGATCGTTAGGTGAACACATAATAAGCCTTAGATTTGTTTTCTAATAGAGAAAAGTTTAAGAATTTGCTCAAATCAAAAAGGAGAGGAAAACCCTTCAAAACGGGTCTTGAAAGTGTAAGCCAAGAATGTAATCCATCTTACTCATGGGATGCTCTGCAAAAGCAATGAACACCAGGTGGCAATATTACAATCTTCTGAATATAAGATATTATTAACACACCGAAGTTAACAGAATTATAGTTTTTATATGTGCTTTATGCTTTATATGTGCTTTACAAGTCTACCCATTCAAATCATACTAGAAAATCAGACACAGTAAAACCTCATTATATTGTGCCAATAAACAAAAATCCTGTCCAGCTATAAAAATGCGTGGAAGAAAGAAAAATCAGTCAAAATCCATAATCAATAAGGTGCTGAAACAACAAGCAGATGTTTTAATATATACATAGAATTAAAAAATTGCCCATTCTTTTTATGAGCCAGTGTTACTTAGGGAACAGGCTGACAAGCTTAATAATCCACCTGAGGTCAAAGTCCAATACAAGTCATCAGAAATTTACATAAGTACTGACATGTGCAAAATGGTCTCTGGAACCACACTGTAAGAGCAGCTGGTTTATTCCCTAACTGCGTGATTATCTGGAAAGGCTTCCATCCTTGTAGATACTCAAAACTTGAACAGGTATGACTGAGCAATCTGACATGCTTCAAAGCTGCATTAACTTTGAAGGTGGCATTGGTATGAGTGGGTAACTGATCCAGATGACCTCCAGGTGTCCCCTCAACCTAAAGCCTCCTGTGATTCTTTACCAAACAGTTCTTTTATAAGGCAAATTGCATTTGGTTGGAATCAAGCTTCCAGCTCAAGCTTGCTACACGCTTGTAGTGAGCACAAAGATTTTGTTCAGCGATGAACGAACATTTGGGATAGTGAATTGCTGCAGCAACTGGTATTAGCTCTGAAAGTACCAAAAATGTTTACTGAAGCTGACACTATTCTGATGGTACAGGGAGTGTCTTTTCTCAGTACAGGAATGTTGCGCAATAAATAGGATTTTGCTGTTACTTGAAAGCACAAGACTTTGCATTTATCTGACAGGGCAAAATCTCAGAACATCTCTGGACCTGTCTTGACCTGAGCTGATTTTAATTTGTTTTAGCTGTGACAGCAATTGTCTGGCAGTGAAATAACAAGTCAGGCCTAAAGTTGTTTCACTACAGTTTCTATTAAGAACAAGTAGTTATTCTTTGTGGCTTGAACTGCGGATCAGCAGAATGAAGTGTGGTGTGAAAGAGTGTAGGTACAAGTGTCATATGGCAGAGGTCCCCAAAGCTCTATTAATGGTCACTGCAGGAGCACAGTCTTATAACTCAGGAGAAAAAGCCAGCATTAGGGATAACAGAGAATGGGAGGAAAAAAAGGGTAAATGGAAAACAAAAGAAAGAGCATATGGGCCAACTGAAAATACAGAAATATGGAACTAAATCCATCCAGACACAAGGCCAAGGAAGCCAGAACTCCCACCATGAACATCATTTTCCTTATACGGAAGCCCCAGGATGCTGATGTGCCCCTGCTTAAGCAAAATCCACCGATCTTAGGATGTCAGCTTTTTTTGCCATACAAAATCATAGATCTGGAGACTGATGTCTAATTTGACTGAGCTACTGAGCAGCACTTCTAGTGAGAACACTTCCTTTAGGAAACAGGGAGATTTTATGAGGAGAAACCAGTATTATTCAGGAGACCATGGATAACTACTACAGAGTTTGCTTTCTACAGTGGCATAACTAAAATGAGGCAGGAAAGCATTGGGTACTTAAGCAGAGGATTTCTCAGTAGTACTTTCCCGGGCTTTCTGGGTCGTCCCTTTCAGGCCTTGCATAGAAGCACATGCCTGTCTGACAGCTCTCTCATGTAGCTACCAGGGAACAGCTACAGGATTTGCTGGCAGATTTAACTTTCTCATAAGAAAAGCTGCAGTTGAGAAATGAAAACTTCTGCCTCAGTAGGGCCCAAGACAAGTATACATCTTAAAAACTAAACTAAAATAAAAATTCATAATTTTTTTTTCTTTCAAGTGATAAGTAACAAATCAAAGAGAAAAAATATTTACAAATTGAAAGTCTTATGAGAGAAGCAAACTAAAAGCAAACAAGTGTTCAATTCTCAGGTATGAACAGTGAGAAGGTAAGTGGGTGGGTTTGCTCTTACAGCTCTCAGACCACAGCATGAAAGAGAAGAGCCTGGTGTGTGCTGGTGAGTTACAGAACTCTTCTCTCCCATACTGAGGGTGTTACCATGTAGTCTGTGAAACAAAAATATGATTACATAGTGCTTTTTTAATTTTTAAATCAACAGTTTAGACAAAACTAAGCATGTCAAATCTTGCCTATCTCAAAACAGAAACATTCGTTTAAATAGTGAGATTATGTTCAAATATTTTAGATGTTTCCTCCAGCTGAATAAGGCCTGCAAAACACATGTCTACGCAGAAACTTGTAGTAAATGCATGTGACTAGCAAGTCAAAAAACCTTCTGGGTGCATAATTTGACGATGCCTAAACAAATGGATAGGCTTCAATTAGCTCCTTTCATTTATCGATGAGCTAACTCCAGCAACAGCTGAGTTAGTAAGGGAGCCTGCCCAAATGGCACACCCTACTTTGAGAAAATAAATGCCGCAGGTATTTACTGGAAGTAAATGAAAAAGAAAGCAGGAACGCATAGGCTCTGGTGAGCCCTCTAATAAGACATAAAACATGCCTTTAGCAGATGAAACAATCTGAAAACATCAAAAATGATGAAATATTTTCATGCAGCTGCCCTTCAACATCACGGGTAAGATTAAAGTGCCCTGTAGGAATGATGAGAGAAACAGTCTGCTATGTCATACTTGGTGAAGTGACTATAAAATCAGAAGGAAGCTAACTTCATCCTGGTATACTGCTGTTACAGTTTCCTTTGACTTTCTCAAAATATTATCTGTTTTTCTGCAGAACCTTATTATGCAGGATCTGTGGAAGCACAGGACAGCAATTCCTTAAATGTAATGCTTAACCTCTGCCCTAAAACTACCAACAGATGAGCTTATAACATTGTTCAGTCTTCTTTCATCTGGCAATTCCCTCTCTCTCTCCATTGTCCTCCTTTCCCCTACTCCTCCCCCCTCCCGAATTCCTTTTTCCCACCTCTCTTTTGGCCTGCTCCTGAGCATCACAGTTCAGAACAACCATGGGCTCTAGTTTTAAGTTTATTTCTATAAATAGTATAGAACAGATATTACCTGATTTTTGAAAGGGTTAGATTATAAATTTGTATATACTGTATAATTTCATCTAAAAGACGATCTGTCATGGAATCAAAATCAGCAAAGGTATCATTCTGTAAAATAAAAGAAATAAAAAATAATAACTGTATTTTCTAATGCAGCAATATACATTCTGCATTCAGTCTGAATTCTTATTCCCCAGTGTTTTGATCAACAGCACACAAATAAAAGCATCAATATTAACTCTGAATACAAACACTACAGCTAGTTATTACAAATTTTTCAAGTAATTTTCTTGTAACATGAAATAAAGTGATACACATTTTACTCTAAGACTACTTTCTTCTAATAAACCAAAACAAATCTTAACATTACATAGCCAGCCTTACTTCTAAGCCTTTCTCTACACTGAAGATTATCTGTAGTGAAACAAAAGACCAAACTGCATATTCAGAACTAAATCACACTGCCCATGCAATAGAGATAAGACAATTACTGCAACAGTGGTCTACATTAATAATGTTTTTTCAAAATGAAACAAACAAACAAAATCCTTAAGGCCTTATCCCCAGTTCAGAGCTCATTCTCTCCAACAATCAGCAGTAAGAAATTAAAAGAAATAGGCAAAGCCTGCCTAAGACTTTTCAACACAAGTTCCAAAGGATCTGTGCTAAAATCTGTAGTGTTTAACATATTGGCAAATGATCTGGGAAAGGAAAGAAGGAGATGAAATATCAGTTTGTAGACAAAACTAAATATCCAGATAGTCAAATCTAGAATCAACCAGAATTTCAGAAGAATCTTATACTACTGCATGCCTGGGTGATAAAATGGCAAGAAACGCAAACCAATGTTACACAGAGAAAACCAGCTCTAACTGTATCTGCAAACAACACCTACACCTCTGTGTTGCATATAATCAGCTATGTTAGGAAAGCAAAGAAAGAAAATAGTAATATAGCATTTTGTTAGTCCATAGTACACAAGCATCTTAAGTGCCCTGTCTAGTTCTGATCATCCAATTTTAAATGACAAGAAGTTTCAAGTAGGCAGGGAAGGGGATCGTGGATGAACAGAAACTGTTTCATATCTAATCGTAAGAAATACTGAATGGACTAAGTCTCTTCAGCTGCCTCCTGAGGGAGAAATTATACTTGTTTATAAAATACTTGATTAACTGAAACAGAGAATGAGGAATGATTATTGAGTATTTTTTCCAAAACAAGCTGTACGGTAAATAATTTCAATTTCCTTGTTTGTAATGTATATGAACCACAGAATTAATCTCAGCTGTATGCTGTGGAAACCAGAAGTAAAAACATTCAAAAAAAATCAGCTGACATTAAGGAGAAAAGTCTGTCAGTACCTATTAGGCTCAGTAGTCTCAGTGGAATTCACAAATCAGAAAGTCTCACAACTGCTGACTGACACAAACTATAGGGCTAGAGAAGAGAAAGCCTGGCTCAGTGCCTGTCCAGCCTGTTTCACAAAGCATCCCAGCAGCTACCACCAGAAAAATGCTACTGCACTAAATGAACTTTTTGTTTGAGCCACTGACAGGACTTTGTTCTAGTTCATCCCTTAAGTATGTCTAATAAAATACGTAACACACACACACACAGACAAAAAGTAAAAATTGGTCTTTTGTGCTCTGTCAAGTTTACTTCATCTGAAAACAATAAAATTCACAGAAATTTAACACAAGGTAATTTGATATTGGTTCAGTGTTATGATGTGGATCTTGCAGTATGCTGACAAAACAACAAGAGAAAGGTATTTTGTATTTCTCAGATCCTCGGAACACATCTCCCTTCTTGCCACACCAGTTTTCACTATCACCATTTTTACCACTACTATTGAGCATATTTCATCCACAATCCAAACTGCTTATGTTGAGAATTCCGGAGACACAGTACACACAACAAAATGGCAGCAACAAATGTTACCCCTTAAAATATTTACCTTCAATACCTTACAAGATTTTGTAATTACTTTGACACAACACACAGATCAAATCATGGATTCCATGAGAATACAATTAAAATACACAAAATGTGGTAAACTGTGACACAATAGTGCCATTAAATAAACATGTCTGAAGGTTTACACTGTTTATAGCTTTACAAAAATTCTTTTTTAGTTGGCAAATACCTGATTCCTTTCAGACATAAGAAAATCAATTCTCCCTCCAGGCAGCCCTAGCTCAATGTAAGTCTTCACTAATCTTAGATCTGCGCTGTTACCTTCAAAAGAGAAACAATCAAGAGTTAGATTCTGCAAAGTTCATTTGCAAATAAAGCACTCACAATACTGAAATGAATCTCTGGCAAAACTTGATATTTAAACACAGTAATTACATTCAAAGCCCTAATTAAAATTCAGTAAGACTTTGGAAGATAAACTACAATGTCAAATTAAGTGACAAAATGGTCTGTGGAAACGACATTCAATGCAAACATTTTTTAAAAAGCAAGGATGTAGGAAGTCATATTTGATTTTGTCTTAGCATCCAACTGATACGTAGCACTGTGAACATTACATTCTTGGAAACCTAATTAATTTTGATAAAGTAAATTAAAGAACCCAAAGCTAGCTTAAAAAATTCAGTAAAGGCTCATTTTCATAGAATGAAAAGGCAAAGTGGACTGTTCACAGATAAAGATACTCTTAGACTGGTACCCAAGACAACAAATGCTAGTTTAACTAGCACCCTGTAGATTTTTCCACATCAATAATCATGGATGCTTTTGAAGAAACAGTATCCTTTCTGCCTTAATTAGAGAACAGGATTTTTATTTACATCTATCATTTATAGGAAATAGCTTGTATAAGCTCAGCATTTCATAAGAAAATTCTAACTATGTGGGCTTTTCTAAGGCTTCAAACACATGGTTTTTTTAACAACAGGCTTCTTGGTCAAGTTAACTTTTGCGCCAGTTCTGCATGCAATAGCACTTGAATATCTACACTAATAAGAAGGAATACCTCTGAGTACTGTTTTTAAAAGTGCTTAACAGAGGCTGCTTTCTGCCCAAAGGAGGAAAGAAAAACTATGCTGTTATTTTATTTTTTTAGCTTAGGAATTTGAAAAATGAAGAAGGTGCCTGTGCAGTGTTGGTCCAGACTAATACTCTATTCTACTGCCCTCTTGTGTTTCTTTGCATTTTTGATTTAAGAAATGTCCCAAAACCCCACAAAAACTAGAGGGGATATTATTTCTTAACATGCTTGTATGCTTTGAACTAAAAGCAGGTGAATATATTCAAACTATTTAAACTTTACAACCATTTCAATTAACAAGAGATTTTCTCACTTCTACCACAGTAGAATCTTTGTCCTTGGAAATATTCAAAAACCCAGCTGGGCTGGGTCCTGGGCAACCTGCTGTAAGTGACCCTGCTTTGAGCAGGGGAGTTGGATGAGACAATCTTCAGTGATCCCTTTCAACCTCAACCACTTGGTGATTCAGTGACCTAACCTTTTAAACCTTATAAACATTTTAATGCATTTTACATGTACTATTTCTTTTCCCTAACAAGATACACATATTTCATTTTCCTTGACAACACAGCAATTCTAAAGAAAACAGTTTTGTCAGTAACTCCATTCTATTACTACGACACAGACAAATACCTTTATGCAAAAGATGCACCTAATGTGAACTATGGCACGAAACAGATTTATGTGAAAGGAAGTTTTATAAAAGACAGAAAATTCTTAATTTAAAAGGTTTTATGGAACACGTTGTCAAATGTAGCAGTACCAAGACAGATTCCCATTTCCCTCCAGCAAAAATATTTCAGGTGTTCAGTTCAGAGTTCAAATGACCAAAGCTAAATCTCACTGGTAATCTGAACTGCTATCGTGTACAGTATCACATTTCCCAGCATACCATCTAGGCCATGGACACAGACTATAAGATGTATTCCTTCTTCTAAACAGTCATCCTCTTCCATACTGAAATAAGGTATTGAAGAAGCCAGTTTGAAAACATCACTATACATAAATCCAGGAAGTCTAAGTTGCCTCAATTCTTCTTTAGCCTGTAGAAAACTGGAACAAAAAAATATTTATGATAAAACAACATCTACTGCTGCTAGATAAATGTGAGGTCTTCTCGGATACAGTTTTCTTCTGTCATTTTGCTTTGTACTCTATGTCATTAATATGAAGGAAAATATATTTATCAAATTACTATCTTCATAAAATAAGCCAATTCCTCAAAATATTTTTACTGTAGATTCCTACAGCCCCTTTTCCTCTGTAACAAAAACCGTATCTCAAGCTCTACTCTCTTCTCTCCTTTGACCATGTCTGCAAACTCTCAAGTATTTCTGAAATCACTGAAGGTTCTGGGTTTGTTGTGGTCTTGAGCAAGCAACAGCTTTGTTTACATGCAATAAAAAAATTATAGGAATTATAACCAATCAGAAGTCAAGGTTAAGATTTTCACCGACTTTTGATAATTCTTGCCAAATCCATTTTTTAGATCAGCAGAGAGCTGGAGTCAGTGCTATAATCACTGACAATAAGGTCCCCCTGGTAGGCTGAATAACTGATACTTGCTTCAGAAGCAGCCAGATCCAGACTTCTGATCTTTTACGGTATATACTATAAGGTTTTTAATAGTTGAGATCCCCACATGCTAGGAGCTCCTTGTGTTCCTCCCTTCCTTCCCCTTCTGTTAGTTTTTGTGTATGACCTTCCTAATTGCCTGTCAGTTTCCTTGCAGCACATAAAGTTTTATGCTTTCTTATGTTTCCTTAATCCGTCTGTTCTGCGTGATCCCTCACAGCGTCATGCTGTACCCCATCCTCTTCTGCCTGCTCACTCTTTCCCTCCCATTCTACCTTTTGTTTTCTGCTTTCCCAGCTTTACCTTTAGCTCATTCCTCACTAACTGGCAGAAGCAGGCCTCAATGAAGTCAGCCTGAACAGAAACCACTGCTGGCAGCTGCTCTTATCACTCTGCAGCAGAAGTTACTCGAGTTTGTACTCGAGGCATGTTTTCTGAACCGAATGTACCAAGGTTGGTTCTCTGTGGAGCAGATCATACCCTCTGGATTCACAGCTATCTCATGTTCCAGGAGACTCTGCTTTTCCCAAGCCCAAGTCCTTGATTTTATTCTGAGTTCACTTTTATTGTTACAGAACAGCCTGAGTAGTCTCTCCTCTTCATCTCTCCCATTCCACACCAGTACCCACTCTACAGTACTTGGAAGCTACTTTTCTGCCCACTTTTAACCTGTTTTCCTTCACCACTGACTGCTGAATCCTTCTTCCTGTTCTCAGCTGCTTTTCACAAACTATCTGGTCTTTTAACTCTTCTGCCTGCTCAGCACTTGTTTCTACCTCTCTTCTAAATTTTCTTCTCTCTCACAGCAACATTTTACTTCCAATACAACACATAAGCTGCTGCTTTCCATGTTTATTTAGCAACAGGGGGTTATCAGGGAAACACCTATGTTTACAGCAAGAAGAGGTACAATCTGGGATCCCTGATGTTCCTCTAAATTTGGCTTTCCTGGTATCCAAACTGCAGTGTAATTTAGAGCACTGTGGTCTCTGAGGTGTTACATTTTTGATATTTGAAGTTAAGATTTAAAAATAAGGCCATCATCATAGCTTGCAGTACACATTTGCTTCACTTAACTAATCAGATGGACAACCAGTTACACAATGGTTTTGGTTTTATGTTTTTAAAGTCAAAGCATATTTTCCCAAGACTGCTATTTTAACGATTTCCATTTCATAAAACACCATTTTTATGCTCAGTAGCCTTTACAACATCATTCTTCAGCTAAATGATTATTTTTTAAATGTAACAAAGAAAAACCTTATTTTGCTTGAAGTTTCTCAAACCACATGAAAGAAATTACAAGATAACTGATAGGAGGAGTTCAGTGCTAAGACACTTTTTATCTGAACATCTAGAACATGCTGTTACTTGGGCAAGCAGAATCCACAAGCCACAGTTCAGGGGGCATTCTACAGCCCAACCATGCTTCTTTTCCGTTTCTCTACTATATTAACATCATTTATAAAAGTAAAAAGCTTGTTTTAAAAAAATCACTTACGCTAACATTTGAGGTTTTGGGGAGCTTTCATACCAGGAAACAGCTGAAGCCGAGGTGTAGGATGTGCTGCCTGGCTGTTGTGTAATTGCATCAGATTTATTCTTTGAAGAACAGCTAACATTGCAAGGAGAGTCTCTCAGAGAAGAAGGGAAAGACAGACAACCAGGAGTACAGACCGGAGGCACAGTCATTATGTCTTGCAGGTGTCCACTATCAATCGTTTCAGATCTCAGGACTCTCTCTTCTGCTACGCCATGATCCTGGTCAGCACTGCAAGCTCCATCTGATATACTATAGTCTGTTTCTTCATAATACCCATTTTCAATCATTTCTTGATCCTCCTCTTCTTCCTCATCTTGTTGGGAAGAACAAATAATTTGTTTTTCATACGTTTCCTTTCGAGGGCTAACAGGATTGCTGTTGTCCATAGGCCAAATATCTGAAATATCTGTGCTGCTTCGAGAGCCGAAATAGTTTTCGACAAGTCCCTGCTTTACCATGTCAGCACTACCGGTTGGAGAAGGGTTATCTGTACCAGTTTCACTTTTAGCTACTGACAGTTCTTCAGTTGTGTCCTTTAGTTCTAAAGGCTCATTATGTTTTCCTTCGTTTGTTTTTTCAGCCTCGTACACTGCATTTACAGATGAAGAACTTGAAACAACAGGTGGCTCACCCACACAAGTTGTTTCCAAACACAACTTAACTGTTTCTTCTGTTGCATTAGAATGCCTTTCAAGGTCCTGAGAGTCCTTGCAGGTTGTGCCAGGGCCTCTCTGTGGGCTGTAACTTTTCACATCGGTAGGTGTATCCTCATCTGAAACAACCAAGTGTAACAAATCTTTTTTTCCTGAGAGCAAGGAATGTATAGAGAGAGTTTTATCATCCAAGTGCCCTGAAAATACAACACACTGTTGCTGCAAATTGGTGTCTGATGTTTTACTGTCATCACATTTTGGCAAGTCAATTGCTCCTAGATCCAATACCGTTTTGCTGTCACTTAGCTGGCATTCAGGTAATATATCTTTGACAGATATCTTTGAATTCTCATCAGGTGACAGCTCATCATCATCTGAAGGCAGTGAATTTATGGATGTCAGGGATGACTGTATTTCACTTACAGCACTTGTACTCTCAGTGCAATGGCTTTCTATTGTGTTTTTTATAGCACAGTCTGGTTTTAGTAAAGGCTGAGGAAACACCCTCTCACCATTGTATGCACTTTGCCCATGAACATTTTCAAACACATGATCAGGGTTGGGGTGAGTTGCAAAAGAACTTGGTTCACTTTCTACACCTGAATCTGAAAACCTAGAAGAGGCATACGTCACACTAACATCTGGTAATTTAGTCATGTCTCCACTCGTAGATAGTTGACTTTCTTTTGTTGAAAGAGTAGGTGGATTACTTTTCATTTTTGTCAGGATATCACTGGTATGCTGATGGTTTCTCTCATGGACCTCTTCCTTTTCAAGCACTGGTTCCTGTTCTCCCAAATTCAATTTATTTCCAGATTCTGAAGACTGAATACTGGGTGTCTGCAAATTATCTCCGTGTACTCCATCCTGCGGAAACTCAGCCCATGATCCAATGTGAGCTCCTACTTTCTCCTCTTCGTAAAGATTCTTATTAATTGGTTTGACCTCAATTGTCCTGGCTCCTGAGGAAGCTGGTTGACCTCCATGACAATCTTCAAGCATACCTCTGTGTTGTAAAGCACTATCTGCTTGAACAGTTCCAGAACCTGTCTGGGAGATAGTCAGTCTATCAAAAATAGCCTCATTTTCACAGTGCACAGGACTACTTGGACCTGGTTGGTCACCTTCAATCTTGGCAGTCTTTTCCTCAGATGGCAAAAATGGAAGTTCTCTTTGATTTATTTGCCTGGTGCAGGTCTTTGTATCACAAGGAACTCCACCTACTGTAGGGTCCAGCCCTTCATTAGCATTGCATGAAGGCCTGCCTTCTGAGCTTCTAGAGGCATCTTCCAGTGCCGCACTTTTCAAACATTTGTATCCTACTAAGACCACAGAGTCCTTTGAGTTCTGTTTTATGATTTTTTTTGTGTTTTCAGGCTTCATTGTTTTCATGAGCTTAGTGACCTTGACTTTGGATTTATTTGCATCTTCATTTTTCCCTTTCAAAGTTTTTGTTAGCATCTTTTCAGTTTCTGAATGCCAAAAGACAGAGGCACCTGCAGGTCTTATTTTCAGTTCTGGGCTAGTAAAACCAGCAACAAAACCTTCTTCAGCTTCAAATTTATCCAGTTTATTGGTCTCTGCCCTTGGAAGACTCTGAGCTACCAACCAGGGTACATCCAGATCTTCCAGGAAAAAGAGGGGGGGGAGGGGGGAAAGAGAAAGGATGTTTACAATAAGCTTATGCAGATAACTGAGGCTATAAAACACTAGCAAATTATAGAATTTTACACATCCTCAAAACTCAAGCTAAAAACCCATATCCTATCAAATAAATCTAGTTCTTTAAAGCCAGCAAGAAACTTATAGAAAAATATTCAAGT
This sequence comes from Ptilonorhynchus violaceus, assembly GCA_013397565.1. Classification (NCBI taxonomy): domain Eukaryota; kingdom Metazoa; phylum Chordata; class Aves; order Passeriformes; family Ptilonorhynchidae; genus Ptilonorhynchus; species Ptilonorhynchus violaceus. The sequence goes on along the minus strand of VZRJ01013153.1, from coordinate 729,313 downwards.
TTTACATAATTTTTGCTCATTTCTTCAAAAAGGAAACTGTACTGTGAGGTGTGTTTACCTTCAGTAATTGAATCTAAATATCGATCTTCAAAAATAATAGGCAAGGAGTTCATATCTCCATCTAGTTCACTGCATTCAATAGGGAGGGGTGGAAGAGAACTGCAGAAGGAAGTGTTTTTGATAGCTGCACACATCTGTAGATGACTTTGAGCACTGAAAAAAAGGAAGCAGTCCTCCATGAAAAAAAGGAAGCAGTCCTCCATAAAAAATAGAACTATTTATTTTTACATTAACAGAAATTAGCAACAGTTTAATTCATTTTAGTAGAAGCTTTTCTACTAATTAGCTACTAATAGCTTCAATATTTAATAACTTCTTATATAAAACTTTCAGTACTTTAAATCTATATTGAGAACATACATTTCTCTTGAATTTTTAATGTATTTTTGCAATGCTACTTCTATACAACATAACCTACAGAATAATAGTACTACACTGTGGAATTCCAAAGGCTACTCACTGTAGTTCTTGAAAGCCAAGAGCAGCTTGCCTAGGATGCTCAAAACAAAAGAATGCTTCTGCAAATCTGCGCACCTGCAAGATCCAAATGAAGTTAGAGTCTACTTTACATTATAAATAATTTTTAAAAACCCACCAGCATTCCTATGCATCAATATATTATTTGTATGTATAATACAGACAGCTACTTTTTTTTAAAAAATGTTCATTCTGGGTAGGAAGTAAGAGGATGCCACAGACAGGACTAGTGCCTGAAACGAAAATTTTAATTTGTGCACTGGATGACTGGTAATTACATTAGATTCAACTGCCTGCTGAAAACTTGATCATCCAAATCAGGCTCACCTGAAACAATTAACACACAAAAATATGACAGGAAATTTCAATGAGAAGAAAGGAAACGACTGTTCAATTGACACTTCTGAATGAGCCTGAGGATTACCTTCAGAGGCAGAAACCCATTAGATAATCTGCAGTCTCAGAATACAGAGAAGTGTTTCAAACTTTCCATAAATACTCTCTAGCCCACAGTAAACTACTGTGCAAAAGAATCTTTTGTTTGGAAAGATTTCAGCTGGAAATTATGAAGACAGTAACAGTAACATAAGCACTGTGTTCACGACTTAATTGTATGCCTGAGGTCAATAAACAATACAATACTGAAGTGGCATTTAATAACATAGGGGAGCCTATTTTTTTACTGTCAAATATGTTAAACCATCAATATTTTACCATCAAATACACACTAAAATAGAGAATGTGAATTATACAGCAATTTACTAGAAATGAAAACATAATCAGTGTACTGAAAATGCAGTATCTAGAAACCCCAAAGGTTTTGAAAGATGAGATTTCTCACATTTCCAATATTATATATAAATATTAATTCAATCTATATGCATTTTATTGTTGCAACTGCCAAATTACCTGACCCAAAAAAAAGCAAGTCAAAGAGAATGTGCTGTGCAATGGTTGTTGGCAACAGCTTGAGCATTAACATTAATTTGTTTGTATCAATTAAAACAAAATTTCTATCCCACTTAAAGAATCACAAATGTTAGTCTACTGAACCAATAATTTATTTACCAACCACTTCCTGGCCTCCTACTCCTTCATTTCTTCAATATACACTGGGTCTTCCTCTTAAGTTCACAAACTTTCTAAAGAGACTGCGGGAGTTTTCAGTGTGAAGCTGGCATCAGACCAAGTTCAGTTCCCTCAGCTCTTTCACTCAGACCTGCAGCCAGCATCTGCATCCACCCTGAGCACAAACACGGCTCTAGGAAAATCTCGTGCATTAACTAGCAAGCATCAGGCTTTCAGGACCACACTAATTTTGTCCAGAGATAAGCACTTGCAGGGGAGTTCATTTTTCCTCCTGATACACTGCCCACTATACTTTTAAAGAGTACCATTTGGATTAAGTTCTGTAGCTTCTATACTTTCCTTTTTTGTTTTCTTATACAATAAGAATTGGGAAAAAAAATTCTTCCAAGGTGCTTGAGAAAAACCGAACCCCAAATCAGAAACACTTAATCCCCAATGTCTAACCTGCACTAGAAGCTGAAAAGTTCTGTCCCAAACTTCCAGAATTTATTTTACTTTATTACATGAAATTAATCTCAGTCATAACATCATCTTTGAACAGTCATGGAAAATGCTTTGAAGTAAAAAGAAAACACTAAATTTGACACTTTCTTGTAAATGCAACTTCCACTCTCAGCAGTGACCAGGAACTCAATTTGCTTTCCTTCAGAATTTGCTGTTAGGAGTTTATGCATACACATATGGGATTAGAAATGGTTCTCCTAAGTACTCTGCTGCATTTTCCCAGCTGGCTTTTCTAAACAGACATCTACATTGCAAATACATGATTTTGTCAGAGTTAATCCCCAACCCTTCCCCCAGAAAGGGAGAAGACTGTTATACAATAGACTTAACAGACAATTTTACTACATAAAAACTACATTTTAGAACAATTGATCATGCAAAGTAGACATTATCATTCTAAATTAAGAAATTTAAAAATTAATTGAAGATCCTAATAAATCAGGTAATAGTTACTGGAACATTGCCAAATAAATAGATGTCTGTGGTATATGTCAAGAAAAGCTGTTTCCAGGAAGCAAGAAAGGTAGTTTTGAGTTTAGACATGAGCACTTCGCCACATAAAGTAACTGGAGTCATATGGAGACTAGATCTTTAGAATTCTGCACTCTCTCAAACAGAAGAGGAAGGCTTCTTTTCATTTGCAATAAATCCCATTTGTAATTGTTTATGTAATTCCAGTGCTTTTGAAGAAAATCTGGTTACCAACTCCAGATAGCTCTAAGTAGAATAGCAACAGTACAAAACTAGTGGAAAGCAAGCTCCAAAAGCACATAAGTCTATATTAATGAGAGAAAAAAACCCCGATCAACAGTAGTTTATTATATTTAATCAGTGCCTAACTTATTGAAGGACTGAGGCATTTGCTAGGACTCTGCTAAACAGGCTCTGCAGAACCAGAACGACTGCCAGCTGTGATAGTGACGCAGGTGCTACCGACTTGGGCTGACTCCCCAAGGACTTCACAGGAGGAAACTGTAGCTGCTATTCCTGATTCCTACAGACTTCCCAAAGGCACGGTTTTTATGGTCCTCCCAATGTAAACAGAAGAATTGTATATAAAAACTGCTGTGGAATATATATGGTGTCTCTGCACATTTATGAGTAGCAGTCAGAAATCTTAGATTTCAGCTCTCCTATTTTAGGACTAATCAAACTGAAAGAAATAATTTTGGAAGAGTATCAGATCTACCAGAAGATGTCACTACGGAACAAAACGATGAACTAGTTTAGTGTTTAAATGTTTTGTAATACAAAATAACATACTCTGAGCAGTTTTTTCAATAAAACAGTTGTAAACCTTAGAAGTATGATAACATATTTGATGGATATTCCGGTTTACCTAAAGTGTTCCTGACTTTTTAATGTAGTCATTTTCCAAATATTTGAAAATAGTTAAATATTGAAACACTCAGGTAAACATGAGTAAAATTATTAAAATAATAATTAAAATACTTAAACACTTCAGCAGAAATACCTGTTTTATAAGCATCTATGCAAAGAGGGTGAAAGTCGTTTGACCAAATACAGATGGCAGGCATTTCCAGGGGGTATTTAACATAAATATCTTAACCAGTCAGATTAATCACTCTCTAAAAGGGTTCATTTATCTTAGATTAATAATAAAATTTCCCAGGGAGAAATTTCCTGTGGAAGGTATAGTTTGGAAATATTGCAAGAAGAAAAGATAAAATGAGATTTAGCATCCAGTAGTGAACACATCAGAGTATCCATTTCCAAAATAAAAAGGTTTATTAGAGAAACAGAATTCTGTATACTACAAAAATCTTATTCCAGAAAAGACAGATAAATCTCTTTAGAGGAGAATTAGTAGGTCATTTTTTAGCCCGGAGAAAAGAAGGCTCAGGGGAGACTTCATTGCTCTCTACAACTACCTGAAAGGAGGTTGTAGCCAGGTGGGGATTGGTCTCTTCTGCCACGTCCCATGTGAAAGGACAAGAGGAAATGGCCTTAAATTTTACCAGGGGAGGTTTAGACTGGATATTAGGATTTGGGGTTTTTTCACAGAAAGTCTTGTAAAGCATTGAAACAGACTGCCCAGGGAAGTGGTGGAATCACCATCCCTGGAAGTGTTCAAAAAACATGTAGATACGGCACTTGGGGACACAGTTTAGTGGTGAACATGGTTGGTACTGGGTTGACGGTTGGACTTGATGACCTTAAAGGTCTTTTCCCACCTTAACGATTGTATGTCGACATTTAGAATCACAGAGTCTCCGAAAAGGAGAATTAGTAAGTCATCTTTCAAATCTCAGCTAAATCCAATAACCAGAAAGCCTGCACCATTTGCTATGTGCAGATAATGGCTCTAGTGGAACATGATCATTGTAGATTTCTCAAAGTATGTTTATGCAATCCCTCAGAATATAAATTCTCAAGAGATTATCAATAAAAGCTACAAACTATTATACTAAGCACTGCAAAAAAATCAACAACTGAACACCTTTTTAGAAAAGACAAGGCTCAAATGTACCATCTCTTTTTAATGTAAAGATTTACTGAGTTTATGGATTGTGGGTTCCTGCTCTACTGCCATGTGGGAAGCCCCATGGAGCAATGGTTTCTTACATGTACTTTCATTACATGCATTTGCAAAGTATTCACACAAACTCGTCCATCTTGGAGTGTAGAAAGCAAGTGTCCATTTGCAAATTAAGTAACATCATATTGCTGGTTCTGCCTAAGTTGGCTCAGATAAAAATCCCTTCTCAATGCTGTACTATGAAATTCTAACAGAGTCAGCCTGCTTTCTCTTTTCTATCAGGCCGTAAAAAAAAAAAGTGATTTTAGGACTATCCGTGTCTTGTATCTCCTCTTGAGTCTTTGATAGATCATAGAGTGTCCATCAAGTATAGTGACAGATAACAAAAGGAGTGAGTGTAACAACTCAAAAGGACACAGGTCATGCAGATGTGAAATCAAATTATACCTTTTTTTTTTAAATATGGAGGAAGGGAACTCTGAATTTTTTTCAAACTGGAAAGCATCACAGGAATACATTTAATATGTAAACTATCCCAACTCACATAGTATAATTAAATACTTTGATTCATACTCCCTAAAATAATTGCAGTAAAACTCAATAATTAAGGCATTTATGAGCTAGGTTAAATGAAACAGTATTCTTGTTTCACACCTTCCACCTTAACTTGAAGGATTCCAGAATTTATTTAAAAAGCATAGAAAGGTAAGTAAGATTCATAGACAGACAGTAAAATGATCCCTTTCCTATGGCTAGCACGTCAAACAAATAACCTTTGCGTACTTTCTGAAAAATTCCATTTATTCTCCAAAACAGGCCATTTCCACAACCATGATTTCCTCATTAAACAATGTGATTTAACAAGTAAGAGTAATGCTTTAGTTCATACTTGAATATATTTCACTATATATGTGGGAACACCACTGTGGTTCTGCGGGCAGAGAGCCCACAGCAATTGCACACACACAGAGACAGACCAACGGCACTATGGATGTGTTTGTACATACACACATACATGCCAGATAATTTCAGACACATCTCTTCTTTTATAAAATCCCACTTAAGAGACTTTTCAAAGCTTATGAATGTTACAAATTCTTAATTCAGAAGGAAATACACTTTGCTTATTATGTAAGCAGGCAGCCTAAATGCAGCAGAGAAGTAAAATGCAGAGCAGACACTAAACATGGCTCCCACAGAAAAGTACATCAGTCTGCACAAATATATCTTATTCCACAGACTGCAGTCTGCCTTCTGAACTGCACTTCTTGTTCCAAAGAACAGTGAATTACTTGGTTCATAAACATAAATAATATGTTTTATGCATTATATTTCAAGAACATAATACATTATACGCGAGGTAACACATGCAATGCAAGAGCTCCCTTTACAATTCCAACCAACTTTCCCAAATAAAAATACAAAAATTATAATCTGGAGTCTCATTTTGATACACATTTCCGTAACAACATGTCCCAGTAAGCATATGAAGCTGCTCCAGTCAATACTTACCCTTAATGTGTGATGCTCTTGTGCTAGCAAAGTTGTGACCTCCTCTTGTAAGGTAATGACCTCCAGAAACTGCCCCCAGAGAGCCATCAGAAGTGAGCAAAGCTGAGCAAGATTCATATTTATAAGTTCTGCCAGTTCATCAGGATTTTCCATTTTCTGAAGTCAGGAAAAAATATTTACATGATTCACTGATTAAACCATAATGTACAGACAAGAATAAAAAAGTATACTTTATCTTAGTATAAAGATAAAAAGCAACTTCCAAATGAGAACTGTTTGGCTAAGTATCAGAACTGGATCAATCTGTGTTACAACAGTAATAATTATTTTATGCTGTATTAAATATTATCCAGTTGCTTTTTAGAATTAGGACTCCTGACCAAAAATTAAATCAATAATTCCACTTATGGCAAAGATAACTGAGTTCCACTGTTGTATTTTCTAACATATAAAAATACCGTATGCCTGAAAGAAATAGGAATCGGGAAACCTAAAACTGACACTTGCTATGTTAGTCCAATTTGGATAATATCACAAGAATTTAATAAAGAGATCATTTCAGAATAGTTATAACTCACAATAACCTTTATAAGATGCTATATATTTACATACATTTTAAGCAGAGTCAGGAAGCAGTGTTATAGGACAGACTTCCTAGAACCAGATCATACCAAGACACAGTCAGTGTGAAACAAGTTTTTGTTTCTTTACAATGTACTATAATCCTGTGATACAGCCCCACACCAATTGTAGACAGCTAGGCTTATGTTCCCTGCTATTTTAGAATACAGTTTTTCAAAACTGAGGCAGGCACATAAGGCACTGAGGCAAAGAGTTTAAAATTAAAAGATAGTAAAGACCCAACTCGAGCAATATTACAGAGCTAGCAGAAAAAAGCATTGCAAATATTGAAACACCAAGTTAACCAATAATAAGAGAAATAAGAGAAACTTTTGATGATAACTACACAAAAGAATAGAAAGAAGAAAACAGAAAAAATACAAACATACTTTAGCAAGCTAAGGGAGAAACTAAAGACTCCAGAGAAGCTATATAAATGTAAAAAATAGTTTAATACAGAAAATGAGATTTTTAGTTTCTCATAGAGAGTTAGCAGTGCCAAATTTGTCTCCAGTTATACAAATTACATCCTTTTACAGGCCGTATTACATTTTCTTGCAGTTATACTACTACTGCAGTAACAAAAGGTGAGCCTACTGTTCTTCCAAAGCTGGGCAGACGGCCCACTTGGCAGTGAAGCATGGATAATCTTTCAGGGAGTTTTAAAACCTGTCTCTTAAACTTGGCTGTAACCAAGAAATCAATTACGCAACTGGGACTAGTTCTGACTAAGTAGAGAGCTGGGGAGACAAATCTAAGTCACTGGAAGTAGACAGTGTTTCCTTGAGGATGTAGGGAAAACAGGAAAAGGAGACAGCATCAGAACAAGTACTTTCAGATGAGGGGATCACTTGCGGAACCTCCTTTTGTACAACTTACTATTACTGCTTCATCTTGTGTCATTGTTATTTGATACCATCAAACCCCCAAAAATCAAATTATAAATGCAGAAAATTCAAAATGTGATTTCATTCAAGTAATCCACCTTTTTATAACCTTCAGTTTCATGATATAAGAAGTCAGCATGGCTGCTACTGACACACCAAGCCGCCAGATCAACAGTTAAGTTTTGGCATCAGTTGAGCAAATTCTCTTTGGAAGAAGAGTTGGAATGAGTGCTGGCAAAAACATAGCTGCTGTCATCCCTGAAACAAACAGTTTATTCCCAAGTAGCATATGAAATCAGCATATTCTACTTTTATAGTTATTTCACTTATTTAATACATGAAAAAAAATTGTACCTTGACTTCTTCACACAATTCTGTAAGACGAACTTCTACATCTATGTTTTCTGGAAAGATGAGAGGACAGATCCATGAGTAATGTACTTTCCAAGTTGCAGAATGAAACCAATTAGCTCACAAAACAATTTTAAAACATGAAAAAGAATCCATCAAATAAGACTTGAAGCAGTATTAAGTGCCACAGTTAAGTAAATTATAAACTCCCATTAAAATAATTTCATAGCAGTTTCTGAGACTGAGGAGAGAACATAATTAATAAAAAAAGTTTGCAATTATCATAATTGCTTATCATGATACCTTGTCAAGGACAAAAATTTTCCATTAAAAATTAAATTTGAAAATACTGTAATTTAAATTATACAGTTTGCAGATTATCCATTGATAGCTGCTGCTATTCAGCAGCAATGTCATCATTTAAAACCAAGGTTATACAATTCCTCTTCTACCAGATTTTCTACAGAAACCTTATTCCAATACCATTTTTCTACAGGTATATTATTTACAAGCTACATGAATATAAATATGATTCTTTAATTGTATGAGGAATTACATTTTAGTCAAATAAAAGTTATTTAAGTGATCTTTGTCTCAATCCCTCAATGTTAAGAGCAAATCTAACACAGTATGGCAGCCTGAACTGGATCTGAACCTTGAATGACTACTTTATGAAGGAAACAGATTTATTCCTTCACATAGATGTTTTTCCTTGTTAAACAGCCCTGTCTACTTAAGGAGATTTGATAAATCAAATAATAATTTCATATTATGTTTAATTTCCTTCTGCATCTGAGGTACGAGTAGTAAGAGGACAATTTATAAACACTACAATTGCCTGTAACAAGTATTTATATTTCATCTTTGAAACACAGTATTAAGGATAAAAATATTCAATATTTCTTGAAAACACACAGCAATAAAACATGTCTTGAAACCGTCAATAGTAACTTCAGGGTACAGATAATGAACAAAGGTTTACAGAACAGCAACAATGTGTAGAATCAACCTGTCTTTGAATTATGCCACCTATATTTGGCAAGTACGTACTGATTTTCAACTAATATCATTCATCATACTTAGGTTTGAACTTAATGCCATAAAAATTAACTCACACAAAATTCTGAGAAAAGAAGCAAATTGCGAAAATGTATGACGTTCTCAGAAGCAAGTCTACAAAAGCTGTTGAAAGAAACTACATATACCTTTTGCTAAACAGCACTTGAAGATAATTATCCTGAAAATATGTGAAAATAGTTTAAGATACTTAGTTTGGTGTGGCCACACAAATTTTGTCATTAGTGAAAAAATCAAATGTTTTACTTATGACACAATACTGATTATTTGTTTGTCACACTTCAATTGAAAATATGCTTGTTGAACAAGATTTAAAGCTCTGAAATCTAACATCATTATGGAAAATCCCAAACTGTATTAAGATCCCAATTGTATATTAAAAGACAGAATAGAGATAATACAATACAAAAGGAAATTAAGCACTAACATTCTACAGCAGTAACATTCACCCAGCAAACACTGATGCAATTTTGCTGGCTCTGCTAAAAAACAGTTTTGCTTCCTTTTTACAATAAAACCAAAACACACTTATAGATGATTAAGCTGGTGACCTACTATGAGAGTGAAGTGTCATTATATCCTTTTCCCAACAGAAACTTGTGCTTAAACAGCACTGTCATCTTTTGTCCAGCATCAGGCCGGCACTGACACTCTCCACAGGGAGAATTGGCCATGTAGATATAGACGAATGCACCCTAAGCTCTGATAATGTCTTGTCTGGTGTTTGGAAGAATTAAGCCTTGAAATAGTAAAGCAATCTGAAAGATTTCTCATGAAGAAAATGTATTAATCTTTAATTATCTAAAAAACATAGAAGAGTCTGTGTTGCATTAAATGAAGCTAGAATTTTTAGCTGTTTTTTAAATGTTGACGACTGACTGAACTCTTCAATCATTTTTGTTTAGTAAAGCAGAAGAACACTAAACCAAAAAACAGCAATCACGTCTCATTTAATTATCTATATAAAGCCTAAAAGTAAGTAGCTCAAATCTGCAGAATCCAGAGTTCAACATATGTTCATTATGGCAGAATATTGAAACTGTTCCTGTCTACAAAATGATGTAACGTTTTATACTATTAATAAGAATATAATATTTTATAGTATCAATAAAAATCTGAGGGATTATATCACCTGCTTTGAAAACATACCTAGGTAGGCGTCTCTCTGGGTTCGTGGATATTTTCTTCTGAGAAGGCGTTCATAAAGGACCTGCATGCTGGCCTTGGCTAGTTACAGGGATTGCACACACATGACTAGTTACTACACTCCTTTTTTCATCTGTGATTTATTATTTGCCTTAAAGTTAGTAAAAGAGCTTATTGCTAGCCTAGCAATTAGTGCAGTTAGATCAGTACATGAAAACATATCATTTTAGTGTAGTTTCTAGATTAAGTATCACTTCTGATACACATTAAGGTAGCATTTTTTACTTCCTGAAATCAGTAATACTTAAATGCTCAATTAAAGTTATCGAGTCCAACAGTTGTCTGCACATGCTTCTGCAAAATCAGTATCTTGTGTTAAAATTATATGACAGAAAAACAGCAAAGCAAACAGAAGAAACAAAATTAAGGAAATAATAGTTTGATCTTAAACAAAAAAGTGATGATTCTGGAGTTTAAACAGGACTGGATATTCTCTTCTGCAATGCCCACTTAAACTTCACAAATAAAATATCCACTGTAAAACAGTTCATTTACTTTAAAAATTAAAACAAAAAGCACAAATTACAACTGTGTACTTTGTGAACTCCAGTGAGCCTCAATTTCTTTACAGACATTACAGAAACACAGCTTTTTTGTTAACTATTGATGGATTTTAGAAACACTAGCGTTAATGGTGGGTATTATTTTTCATGAGCAAATTGTGAGTAATAATTAATATTTATATTATTAGTACTTTTTATTATCTCAATTGTCCCAATCAATGTATATACAAAATAACTGAAATAAATGAAAAAGATACTTATAAATATGAAAAAAAGTCATTCTAGTAGAGACTTAAAAAAATAAAAATAAAAAAATCAAACCCACAGGAAACAATCAGTAGAATCTGTACAATGAATGTTAAATCTGACTTGTAATTTTCTCTTCAGATATTTATTTTGAGCATTTCTGTTCAAAACTGCATTCCTAAAGGTAAGCTAAACTACCCATAGAGATAAGAAAAGGTCTGATTCAATTTCCACTGAAGCTTATGGATGTTTTTGTTAACTTCAATGAGGTTGAAAGATACAACCCAACACTGCATTGCCAATATGCAACTCAATGGCCAGCTTTTTTCCATTACATATATATTTTGAAGGAATGTTTTAGGGGAACTGAAGATCCTCTCTCAAACATTTAAGTATCAAGATTTAGTCTAAGCTTATTCTTATAACAACAACAGCACGATCAGACTCAATATATTGAGCTGGTAGAGCGAATCCAGAGAAGGGCAACAAAGCTGGTGAAGGGTCTGGAGCACAAAACCTATGATGAGCAGCTGACGGAGCTGCATTTGTTTATGCTGGAGAAAAGGAGGTACAGGGGGAAACTTACTGCTCTTCTACACCACCTGAAAGGAGGGTGTAGCCAGATAGGGCTCAGCCTCTTCTGCCAGGTAACAAGTGACACAGCAAGAGGAAATGGCCTCAAGTTGTACCAGAGGAGGTTTAGATTGGATATTAGGAAAAATTTCTTCACTGAAAGGGTGGTCAGGCATTGGAACAGGCTGCCCAGGGAAGCAGTGGAGTCACCATCCCTGGAAGCGTTCAAAAGGCATGTGGATGTGGCACTTGGAGATGTGATTTAGAGGTGAACATGGTGGTGCTGGGTTAATGGTTGTACTCCATGATCTTTAGAGGTCTTTTCAACCTAAAGATTCCTATGATTCTATGATTTGGGAAAAAACACATTCTGACTTTAAAAGGAAGACTAAGAGCTGAGTCATTCCTTTAATAAGGTGTTTCCCTCCACGTCAAGATAACTGACAGAAATGTAGCAGTAACTGTAGCAGTATTTTTGCTTCTATGAAGAAAATGCCTCAGTTTCTAGTATTTTTCTATGCACAGATTTGTAATACGCTCCCTGAAATTTTTTTCAGCTTTGTTTTTGTAATATATGAGTGAAACATTCTTTCTTTGAATCACTAATTGACCACATCACATTTTTAAAAGATCTTTCATTTCTCAATTTCCAACCTTACTGTTTCACTATGTTTCGTTTTGACACTGGTAAAATTAAACAATACAAAAATTGATAAATGTTGTCTACAATCCATATAAATTCCAAAAGATCTATTTTTTTAATTTAAATAGAACAGTATATGTTTGCTGAGGAAGAAGTCTAAATCATTCTTTACAATGCCAGTGTATTTTCCTTTTTTACTTCTACCACTCTTCTAGTTCACAAATTGAGGCTAGGCTTTCTAATATATCTGCATTCTACAGAAAAGTAATGTACTTTTCCATACATTACATGTAATACTTTTGCAGTTACTTTTATCATATGTGGTTAGCTAGAAGTCTTCATGGTAACTAAGTCTGTTTAAAAAGTTACACTACAAACTGAGCCAGCGGCAATTTTTTCTTGTAGGTCTTTTTTCATACAAGTTTCCAGTGAAATATTCTTCTCAAAGCATACAGAATTGCAATTTTTGCACAAAGAGGCAGTGTTTCCTTTCAACAAATAAAGAAGTGCAGTGTGCTACTTGGATTAAGAGCTTCTCTAACTTTCTCACCACTAAACACAGTGATTTGAAATAACAGCACAAATCACGACCAAGAAATAAAAATATATTACCATAGATTTAGGCTGTTATCTCATTTTATTAGTGATGTGACAGTACTTGTTTCTTTTTTATTTTTTCTTCAGTTATTAAATTTCAGATCGGTTTAAGCAAAATATTTTAGATATACAAGAGATATTAAATCAGTGACAGTGTAGTCTAGAAGAGGTGTGTTCTCAATCAACATTGACAAGAAAGTCATGCATTTTATGAAATTGAACATACCCAGTTCAATTCGGTGAGAAGAGGGAAGCTCCTTTGTTATCATAATGAAATAGCTATGTAACCCTTTGAAAGCAAGCAGCAAAGTGGCACAAAGTGTATAGTGGAAATTATAAGCATGGCTGAGGAAAGACTCTGAAACAACAAAACTGCAACCCTAAAATAAAGAAGAAAAGGCACATATTAATTTTGTACAATAAATGAAGTGTTAGCAGAATGACTAAAAAGAAAAGCAATTGACTCTTTCACAAATTTGATCCACATTTTTGTGATTTTCAGTGGATTGCAAGATATTAAAAAAGAAGGTTAAACACTTAATATTCTAAGCTTTCCATATGTACGTTCCTGAAGCATGTAACACAGCCTTTTTGAACAATTTTTCTCATTTCCCCTATCACATGGCAACCCAAAATTACTCTAACAAAGTTCATTCTTTATCAAGTAATATTCCTGCAGAAAAGAAAATTCAAACCACCCAACAGAATACAAACAAAATCTTAAACTGATATATTCTTACATCTGCTGATAACTGTTTTGTGTAGTTATTGCCAAAGACCACACTTTCAAGAGAAGGAATCACAGAGTCTCTATTTTGTGCTGGTGCATTCCTGTTCAACCACGTATTCTTCACTGGGCGAGGAAAACTGCAAAAAGTACAAACTCACTCATAATCTGAACATACTGTTCCTCATTATTTCCAATGCAAACTTCAATTAATTTAAACAATATTCCTGAATGTTTAAGCCAGAAAGATAAATTTTGAAGGTAAGAAGCATTCATTTTCTGCCAACTTTGCTGTGAGGACTTAACATCTTAAGAGTGAAGCAGTATTAAGAAGTTGAAAGCTGTCATGCAAACCGATGTTGCTGTTTTCCTAAAGGATGCCTGATCTCTGCCTACTGCAGAGGAGATCCTATCCTGAACTGCTGGGAAGAACAAAGCATCCTGCAACAGTAGTCTTGTGAGAACAACTAGGAAATATAAGTGAAAAATGAATGAACACAGAAAGCAGGGACTATTAAATAATGGGCAGAAATAAGGAGTTACAGGTTAATTGAAAAGAGTAGAATATACAGGACTCCAGGGCTGTACTCAAGTGGAATTATCTTCTCTCTTTCAAAGGATCTGTTAAACACTGGTTGTTCCCAAGAGAAGATGACTCTGAATGCTACTCAGAAGAAGAGAACACTCAAAAAGTGACTACCCCTAGGAAAGGAGGAGGTGCAAATAACATGAGCATGATCCAAACAGAAGAGCGAACTGTCACCCATGAAAGCCCAAAGGACAAAGAGGAATAACATCTGCAATTTTCAGGTTCTTCAGAAAGAAGTGTTGCAGAAAAGTGAGCCACACATGGATACAGCAACTATCAAGCATTTGCTACACGGGGGAGCCCAGCTGAAATAAAACACTGTAAATTTGAAAGTTTCTTCCTCTCCCCATCATAAGCTAATTTAAAGGACAACTTGAATACTTAAAATAATTTTGTGGACACCAGCAACATTCTACTCTCAAGATAACAAAAGCAGCATACAAGTTGCTGTTTTGTTCCAGTATCTCCTTACACAAGCTGTATCAAGTTGAGGTTTAAAATTAAACAGCATTATTGTATCACCACTTGAAAAGTCAGAAATGGAGGAAAAATATATGGGAAACCCTTCAGATCTACTGCAACCTTTTAAAAGGTCAGTAGGGACAAATATGTTTCTGACTAAAAATTAGTAACAAAACCTGGTTTTCATTTTCTGACAAAAAAGTCATCAATCTAGGTTAAATGCCTGTATTTCACTTGTGTGACAGTGTGACCATGTATATTTTACACTCATGATGCTACTTGAGGTGCATTAAAAAGTGCATTTATCAGATTAAGGCTTCAACAACAATAATTCCCACCCCCTCAATACTTGTTTCTCTCCCAAATAAGGCTGCACCATCCCTTCAGATGTGTCAGTTCATTTACTATATAACCATGCCTAAAACACATCACCAAAACAATTCAAACCAACTTGGAGGGGGGATAAAAGGACAAAAAACTCCAAAAGGCAGTTGAATCCTCCAAACCAGCACAGTCCTACTGCACAGAACAGCTGTCTAACATACACTGAGATATAGCTTTCCGTGATGTGAAGACAGGCACAAGAAGTGAGAATACTTGAAGCTAAACATCTGGGCATTTATGGCACAGACTGAACTTGAATAGGAAGAAACTTGAGGGCAGTAGCATGGAGCATCTGAAGACCATGCAAGAAGAAAAAGATAGATATGCTAAAGAAAAAAGCCGTGCAAAGAACACTTCATATCTGTGACTGACTGTAGAGCCCTTTTTCACACAAAGAGAGATGCAAAGTAAACAAAGATTGCAAAGGGTGACACAAGTAGATGAAATAAAAAGGCTCCAGCAAAAAATAGGCAAAACCTTTTTTAAGGAGAAAACTAAATTCTCCAGTTCCATTTACCTGAATAAAGTGGTAAATGTATCATTTGCAGACATCATTGCCTTTCCAGTAGTAACTGCAAGCTGCGCAGATAGCTAACAGAAGGCACCCTATTTGTATTAACAGCAGCTATTTCAGTCACTATGCAGAGTGAACAGCAGATCTTTCTTATTCAAAAAAATTCATATATATTTGTATATATAAATACAGGTATTTATACATTCCTCCACTTCTCTGG
This sequence comes from Ptilonorhynchus violaceus, assembly GCA_013397565.1. NCBI lineage: Eukaryota > Metazoa > Chordata > Aves > Passeriformes > Ptilonorhynchidae > Ptilonorhynchus > Ptilonorhynchus violaceus. The sequence continues at coordinate 713,571 of VZRJ01013153.1, read as the reverse complement.
TGTTGGGCATTATCTCTCTTCTACACTACACTCCTATTTCTAATTAAAAAACCCTTCAAAGTTTGTTTCAGATGACTTTGAAAACAAAAAGTTTCTTATCCCTCTGGGCCCTGAATTCCAAAATCATCATAGAAAACAATACTGTCCATAGATTTAAGTCCTTCCTAATTATTCTGTTTTTATAACATTTCCATTTAGATATTCAATTATTTACTTACATTTTATTAGCAAGAGATTACCTTATCAATGGCTGATGCAGAGCAACCAAAGAAGCATGGACTATAACCGATATGACAGAAAGGTGGAAGTAATCAAACATAACATTGACATAATGATGAAGGCCCTGGTGTAAGTTAAAGTGCAACTTTAAAGTTCGGCTACTAATTGGCTGTAGTGTGCTCAGGTCATCTGGTCTGAAAAGAAATTAACAAAACAATATATAATTAGAACAATCATATTTAAAGTGCAAGTTATTAATAACTGACACAAATAGCAATTTAGCATAGGTCTATACTTTGGAATGCAAATGGCATCTCCCCCAGGGGAAAAAAAAAAAAAAATCAGCAGAATGAGACAAACCAGTTATGAAATCTTAACAGACTTCAGCATTGGATTTCTTTTTTACCATCATTTATGTCTAATATGAACACACTACACCTATAAATAATACAGATTTAAACACTTTAAAAAGTTAACATATATTCTTGCTTTAATAAAATCTTCTATATTTAAACTTACGAGTAGTCTGTATCCGTGAAGTGCAGATCTAATGTTAGCAGAAAATTCATTTCATTAAGCGACTCCTCAATCTACAACGAAATTGTAGAAGCATGAAATCTTTCAGGTCCTTTATTTGTACTAATTCAAATTGTACATAACAAAGACTAAATTATCTAAACATAGTAAATTTGAATGGCAGATTACCTTCCTCTCATCTAACAGCATTTTTATTTTGAAAATCATCACATCATTCACAGAAACTTCCTCATTTTTGTAAAGAATCTGAAATGTTTTACTGCAAACTATATTGTCATGGACTGAAGCAGGAAAGGCAAGATCTGCACCTGAAGAGAGAAACAAGTATTAATATGGTTGGAAAACCCAGAGCAGCTAGTAAGTGGAACTATCATTTCCATCAGTTTCAGGATTACTATTAAAACTGTATCAATATCAATAATATCAATGGTTTTCTTTTCAGTCAGCAACTGATGCAGTTTGAAGGAGTACATTTTGTTTCAAAGAAAAACTATCAATATTTTTAATATAATTTGCTTTTAATGGACTGAAGAATTTTTGCCTTGTTACAAACTGAGGACATTCTTGGCATCAAAAATTGTAATAAAAATACTGAATTCTGTATTGTTTTATCTAGCATTCATGTTAATTTGCAGGGTTTAAGCACACTGAAAACTCTTAATTACCTACAGATGAGACAAAGAGGTTAAATGACATATGCTACTCCACTGAATTAATCAAGAACAGAGGTCATTTGTTCTTTTCTTCAAGATCTTTGCATCCTACTCAGGCCAGACCAGTTCCGAGCTTATCACCTGAACCTTACATTTCTCATGCAATATGACACTTCTGCTTTCAATCCAAAGGCTACTCATCAAAAAGAGTTCAGAAAAGTGATAAATGGTGCAGACTCTTTTGCAGGAAAAAAAGAAGAGCTAAAAGACTTGCAGAAGAAATGAGAAAGGGAATGATTTAAAACAGTTATTGAGGAAATATTTATCATAATAGCAAAGGGTTATCACACAGGAAGTATTGTGATGGGTACTATCCTCTGAAAAAAACATAAAAGATGATGAAATTTGGAAGAATAGAAGTAACAGAAATACTGACACTTTCTAATAACTCCTCTTAAAAAATAGCTCAATAACATCAACCTCTTCCAGAACACAAAGTCTTAGAAATTGTGTAAATGAGGGTGCAAAAGATTTTTTAAATTCTTTTGATTCTTCTAAATAAATTACTTCAAAGGAATCCACAAGAGGGGAAAAAAAAATCTGCAGTTTGTGGTCTACCGCTTTGGGGCCTCTGATAGAATATTACTGCTCTTGGCAAACAGTCCCACTCTTAGTAACATCTTAGTTCAACTTCTCTTCAGAAATGTACAAATACCGGGTTTTGCTGAAGTGTTTTCATACATATCATCAGTTTATCTGTCCTGGACAAATGCTTACAATGGCTGAACCATTACAGTGTAATTCCCCTATGTATAATGCCACTTTTGGCTTATATCCATCTGTGTCATCGGCTACAGCTGAAGGGCAGAGCAGGTATAGTTTCACATGGCACATAATCTGATATATCTGCACAGCATCAGCAAAAGGGATCTCCTGCTCCTGTCTGATACAAAAGAAGTAATGGAGACAAATGGCCAAGGTGCCACTTCCTCTGCAGTGTCCAACCCTGAGTTACAGCCCTCAGTTCTGCTGACTTCAGCGTAACGCAAACTGGCACCCCGAGAAGAGAGAAAGGGGAGCTGCAGAGGAACAGCTGAGTCAGGAACAGCCTGAGCCACTTCCACATGGGGAGCAGGCAAACGTGAGGTCATCAAGGCAGACCTACTGTTTTTTAAATCAATGATGCACTGACTGGCCAGGACTATTTCTAAGCTTCTATGCACACAAAAGGCCATTTCTACAACAGAGGAGAAAAAATAGTGGAATGTTTTTTACACTTGCGTATAAATTACGTATTTACTCTTACATATTTACTCTTGCATATAAATTTACTAGAGTTATATTTTTAGTAGACATATAGTTTTATATATACATATATTTATAGATTTATATTTTACAAGATAATTTACTCTCGCATCATAAAAACAGACACCTCATTTCTTCCTAACCTGCTTTTGGTTTTTTTCCTCTCCCTTTTTTTTCCTCTGAAAGCCAGCCATGAATTTTTGAGAGGAAGAATTCAGAACATCCTCAAATCTGAAACAACCTCATAAAGACTAAAAATACATATGTTTTTCTTTTAACTTTCCAGAGCACAACTACATCTTCCTTCAAATTACAAGAATAATAAAAGACCTTCCCAAGACCGGAGCTAAAGCAAGTGAATTGCCTTATCATATCTGTAATGACACTCATGCTGTGTCCCAAGCAATTCTAGTACTACTAAAGGATGTGGGAAATAGAAATGGGAAAAAAAAAACCAACTTATTTAAATTAATGAAGGACTGCATGAAGAGCTGGGCAAGGGATGACAAGAGAGGCAAAGGAACAGGAAGAAGAGGAAAAACTTAGACTATGTATTTGACTTGAGGGAAATACAAGGATGAGAGAGATCAAGCAAATGGTCTGTGCAAGAGGGGAAAACACACAGCTAAAGTAAGGAAACTGCAGGTGACTTGTGCAGAGTCTAGGGAGAGCTAGAAATAGGCAAAATGACTTGGAGTGGAGTGAGAAAACCATGCCATGTCAAAGCGAACAGGATTTAAATAGGTAAGTATGAGAAAGAAGAGAGAGAAAAGTATAGGAAGAAGCACCTGATCAACACAGGACATCATTCTCAAGAGTGGGAGTTGTGGACTCCTGCCTAGCCTCCTCTGTGGTCAACAAGCAACATTTCCACACAGTGGGTCAACACAGTGCTACTCCACAAGGAGCCTAATAGCAGCTATTTTCTACACACCACAGCAGCCTCAGGAACTGCTATCAGCTATTCCTCCAGCTGCAGCAGGAGGGCTGCGAGTGAGCCTACAGCAAGCAGCTAAAGTGAATGGAAAGCAGAGGTTCTTGGCAAGACCAAGCACTATCATGTCCACAAGAAGGACAACTAACCTCCTTTCTTTCATCAGCTTGTACTCTTCCCTCTGCTTTGGGGGGACACTATGGGACAAAGATGATCAGTAACTACCTGAAAAACCAAACTGAGAGACTGATCTGAAAAGGGCTTTTTGGGTTTGAATGGGCTTGGGTTTTTTGTAAAACAGCTGCTTGTCAGCTGAATGAGTTCCCCCAGTTGAGTTCCCAGACCAAATCAGACACTTGTGTCAACAATACACAGGGCAATATGAAGGCAAGAAAGAGTAGCCAGGGGGAATCAAGGGCTGATTTTTTTCTTTGTCAGCACTGCTGATCTAAACTCACATGAAACTGCAGTCTTAATGTTTATACCCTTTATGCCTAGTAACAAGAAACAAATGAGCTAACACATATGTTACAATTCACTAACAAGACTTCAGCTTTCTGAAAAAATAATCAAAGACCATTCAAAAATATACCATGAAATGAAAAAACTTTTTTTCCAGCAATATCAGTCATATTATTAAGTGTCACTATTCAAAAAGTATGTTTTACTAAAGGATGTTTACCAGACCCAAATTCTCTAAACTACATTAAACTTTGCCTTTGAAGTGGAGTAATCTTGGCTCATAAAAATTATTCATTTATCTCACACAAATCCAAGAAATATTTACAAAGCTTGACCAAAATTCAGTATCTACATTCTTGCTGTACTCAGAGTTTCTTTCAAAACAGCCTCAAAAATTTTTCAGGTTTCAGTAATATCCTATCACATTTTCTCAGACTGTATTAGGTTTTTCTTCATTGCAATTCCAGTAATTCCACCTAACATTTGAAAACTTGAGTAATTTTTTGCTTTTCACATTTTTACACCATGCTGAGGTATGGGCTACACAAAATTAGGAGAGTACTAACAGGTTTCTCTGGGTTCAGTTTGCCTGGACACAGAAACCAAGAGTGAATGCCAGGTTTAAAAAAAGAAATAAGATGAGGGAATAGATAATTCTGTTCAGGAGGTTCAACCAATTTTCAAGTTTACCACTACAGAACAACAGAGTAAGTCTGAAAACTGGATCCTTTCAAAATATTCTTTTCAGAAGAATGGGCTTATCAATCTGTGTAAGAGTCTGCATCTGAAGTTCTCCATTACTTTGAGAGATCTACTTAAATGAGATCTGCCCTTGGTCATCTTAGCCTGAAACATGGAGAAGACTGAGCAGAAATGGGGAAAAAAACAGAAGACACTAATATAAAGGAACCACCAGCAAAGGCAGTCAGTAGATGAAAAACAATAACACAAATTCTGCAATCAACTTTTAAGTCTCATTTTTAAGAACAAGATATATATGTATTGTGTTAGTAACAAAATTAAAAACACTTTTATATTAGTTATAACAATATAAGACAAAAAGTGTGATCCCTCAATTAGCAAGGTAAAATAACAACCTAATTTACTGAAAAGTTTTTGCACTTACCAGTTCCATGTAACAAACTAGCTTCTAATTTGTGTGGAATTCTTGGAGGAATTTTCATAGATGCACGAATCTGGTAAAAGCTAAAGCAAAAGACAGTGATTTACAACATGTGTTACAGTACATCTCATTTACCATATACAGATATATTGAAAAATGCAGGAATGGAGAATGGGAAGGAGGAACAGGTCAAGGAAGTCTACAAAGCTTAATACTGTCTTACTTGATTCTTTAGCTTGTTACGGGTTTCTTTAATCATTAACGAAAGCAGTAGCCAAACAGGAATAAAAGGAAGTCCCAACACAGCACTAGTTTTTCCACACCCTGCAGAGCTAGGGCAAATACTTGTAAAGACATGTGGTAAAGTACACCGGAAAACCGGTATAAATGAAAAATCAGGTTAGTCAGCTACACTACAATCATCTTGGAAGGATCTACCATGTCACACATCTACAGAACTGCTATAATCAGTTCCGATACTGAAGGAGCTATTTGTGAAACTGCAGCTTGTGAAACACCCCATCCACGATCCCCAGAAAACACACAACTTACCAGACACTCTCTACACTGTTTGTGGCCACCAGCTGCACAAAAGTGCAAATAAAGGGTTACACTAGACAAAACATGACGGTACCTTTATGCTATCAAAGGCAGGAACTGCAGGCTTCAGGCCTAAAATTAAGAAAAACCCCAACACAAGTCTTTTGGGTCTCTGCCCCATCTCTATTTTTCATCATATTCAGCTCCGTATCATTTCCAACTTTGATTTTCATCTAAGAAATCCTTAACTGTCACCAGACTGATTTTATGGAAGTCTTTACATAACACAAGCACCCACAGATACACTTAGATGACACATTCTAACCATCTCATTCCACTTCAGATCATTTATTTTTGTTTGAAGGAGTTAGCTTCAGCTCCTCAGTGAGCTGATATGACCTACCACACAGCTCCACAAGCACTAACACCAACAAAAGGGAGGCAGCACAAACACTCACAGATAGAGAGAGGAAGACAAACCTGCCTTTTTTGGCAGAAGTATGGTCCTAAATGCCCTTAGAAGTACACACTTACCCATTGTATTTCACTCACGGTGTACACCCAATCACAGCCATGGTTTTCATCATCCCCAAAAATCCAAATCCAAACCAATCTATTTGTGGTTTTCTGATTTTGGCTTCTAACACTTTAACTAAAGCTCATCACCAGGGACTTCATACAACTCATGCAACTCTGTATTAACCTAACAACCAACCAATGAAAAAATTCTTAATTTAACTCTTCCATGAACTAAAAAGTCAACTTAGTTCACTAAAAAGTCAACTTTGGTCTTGTCAAAACTGTATGTCAAAGAACGCTTTATAATGAACCAGTAACATTGCTAGAGATAGGAGATGAAGTGATTCCTACTTTCTAAAAATAGAGCAAAACCTATTGCAATCTACTAGTTATAGATTTTAGTTTTGGAAACCCACAGGTCAAACATGATTCCAAATACACTCCTTAAGTGGTTGATAAATAGCAAATTAATTCATTTTGTATTGGGTTAAAGAAATATAAATTAACATTAAGCTTTCACTATAATCTTCTCCCGGAGTATAAAGAATTGAGAAGATTGAGTGCCCTCTCAACATTAACCCAGAAGGGATGCAATGTAGTACACCGATGTACTCCTTTTTTCTGGGTCAGATGAGACTTCCATCATCCAATTAGTTACTCATTTCAGCTATACTGAAGAAACATGATACATTATAATGTAAAACAGCCTCAGCAAGGAGATACTTTCCACCAGCCCCAGCTTCACAGTGTAATTTCTGGATTCACAGTAAACATTCATCAAGAGCCTGATGCCCTGCCGCTACTAACAGCATCTTCCCATGATCCAAATAGCTAGCTTGTCATGGTAAAGCATACTGCTTGTTACTTCATGTACCAGGAAAAGAATGTAAAATTGTTGATACAGTTCACACGACCTATTATGTCTCAGTATGTTTTCTATTAAAACATTATATCTCAGTAAGTTCAGAGACATATCAGAGACATGCCACGTATTTTAATTCATCTTGGCTTTAGCCTACCAAACTGGGTAATTCTATTAGACTTTAAAAAATCCAAAATTTGCTTCATTCTCACCTGACATTTAGAAGCACATGACAGCTTTATAGAGCATAAATTTAACTAAGGCTTAACAACTTTATCAAATGTGGATAGATTACTGAAGGCAAAAATGAAAATCTATCTACTGAAGGTAAAATGAAAAGCAAGGCAAAATAAAAACCGAGCATCAAACAGAAAAAAGGTGCAATGGGATATTCCCATCACTTAATGCAATAAGACTCATTAGCCCAAAATATACTATTAAGTGACTGTTTACAATTCGTGCCTCAAAGAAAACAATCAATAGAACTGTTCATGCTTAAAATGTAATTTGTGAAATTGAAAGCCTGTTAGGACATCCTTCCTTTTCTTATTTGCTTGTAATTAATCAAGAGCAGACCATTCTATCCTTTTTCTTCAGTAAACTCTTTATCTGCCTGATATTTTTATTTGGCTTAATGAGGAGATGAAGGTGTATTGTTTGCTTGTTTGAGACAGGTGGCTTTGATTTTCAGCAGATTTATACTTTCAGCAGTTTAGAACATAAAACATTCACCTGTTAATCTGAATAATAAAATCCTGTAGGAGTTCAGCTCAGGGCAAATATGTAAACATTAGTTCAAAATTTTGCGCCTAGATATATGACACAATTATTTAACTGCATCAAAATATTTAAATAAGAAAAACAGCCTCCTACACAGAATTTACCTGAATTATTCACTGTCGTTCATCTTTAAACCCCATATGTATTAAGGATCTATCTGCAAATTAAGAGCTATTATACTGAAACAGGATACTTGACTCACAAAGGTATTATATTTGCAATTCATAAATAAGGAAATAGTTTTTAAAGTTATGATATATATTTCTCATTTGACAGCAAATTTTAAAAGTAATGTAAAAAATGCATCAAGCTTCATCACTCTTTTCCCCAAGCCCTGCCTTCCTCATCTTTCCATCTTTTGTTCAACCCACTAATCAATTTGTGTTGCAAAGTTTCTATTTCTATTAAAAACCAAAACAAAACCAAGTCACTTTCAATTATTTCTCAGCTGTACCATGAACACTGTTTGGTTCTGTTTTGTATGGACAACTGACTCACAAACCTCATCTAGTGTATCTGCTTGGGCCTACACATAACAATTCAGTAGCAAGGACTTGTTACTCACCTATCACACTCAATTGTCCCAAATATCCTTAAAACACTCCATTAATAAGACCTGAATACAATCAGCTCTCTATTGTCTCATGTATCAACTCTCCATTATCTTATGTAACAAGAGAATGAAGGTATTCTGAGTAGTGGAAAACCCCAGACAATAACAATGCTACAGATCACCCAACCAATGGTACAGCAAATGTGCCCAAATCCATGAAGTAACTCCAGTCTACCAACGCTTTCAAACTCCAGACCAGCATCTTCCAAAAGGTGGCACATGCAGACTTAATCACACAGTTGCAGGCTTATCACTAGAACTTTTCAGACAATAACAGTTCGGGTCCATCAGTGTGTCTATACAAAATTGCTTTCCTGAAGCCACTGGAACGGAGAACCCAGCACAAACATTTCAGAGCATGGCGAGCTTCACATGCCCAAACTTGGTACAGTGCATTTTCTTTAGCACACATCTCTAAGTCCCAGGAATGTGACAGTGGAATAATCAAACTGATCCTGCACCAGTCTGGTTCCTTTTCAAGTCCTGACTCTGACAGCAACCTAGAAAAATGCTCCAGTGATAACAGAGACAGGGGCTTCAGGTTCATTTCAAGATTTGTTTAAAACTGTTTTCCAGAGCAGAAATATTAGAAAAAGAAAACAGCTCAAGCTTTGCAGTCAGCATTAAGATCCCAGAAAAGTGCTGGGGTTCTTAAGGCTTAAACTAGTCAAGTTTTTTATGCGAAGATTTTTGAAGAATAATTTGAAAAAATCTGTAACGATCTGTCCCTTAATCTCTGTTTTGACTGCATTACATGAAAAAACCACCATTTTCAGATTATTAAGGGTTGACACTCTTCAGATAACAAAGAAGTCAGAAGTACTTTGACAAAGATGCTTTAAAGCTACTCTGTTTTGAAGAAAAAAAATCAATGGTATTCAGAAAGGTGGTATACTGTAAGAACACACATTAATCACATGCTGTAAAAACAGCAACATCCATCAGAGTATCATTTGCACCATTAGCTCAAGCAGAATAACTGTGTGTTTCACTAAACAGAGAATAAAACAACAGAAACACCACCAAGAACTGTAATTTACAGTATGATAGAAAAATGCACTAAAAAATTAATCAGAAGCAAGAGCCTGATATGCATTAGTTGCTAAATTACCCGGATAGATTATGCCATGATATTTAGAATTACCACCTAGTAATTCAGCAAGACACATCCAGGTGATCTTAGATGATACAACTAAGGTTTGGCACTATAAAATGCTGGGCTACAATGTCAGCTAAGGAAGTTGAGCCTTAACGTGAGTCACTGCAGTAAAGGCAAGGCAGGGAACACAGTTGGATGAAGGTCTTACACCACACAAAGAACAGATTTTGAATGCATCTTTAGAACCATTCTGTCAAGACAACAAGCAGCTTGCAACTGCTTGACATTCACAGTGTTGATGTGATTTGAAGAACAGGCTCCACAAGGAGACTGAGTAAATGAGACTTGAAGCAGTCTTAAGGATACTTAAGCAGTGGAACAGGTTGTCCAGATAAGCTATGGAATCTCCACTTACAGAAGTTTTTAAGACATGAGGAGACAGAGCTCCAAGCAACACAGTTTGGATCAAGTTCTGACCCTCCTTTCAGCACGAGGTGGACTATATGGTATACTACTATCCCTTGCACCCTGAATCAGTCTAGAATCCAAAAACTTAAAGGAAACCTGAAATACAGGGTTCAGCAATTTACAACACGATCACTGAAGGCAACACAGTAAAAAGCACATATGGTTGGGAACTGGTACACAAAATAAGTTGCAGATACATCTATGAATTTAGCATATTCCAGCTCCTGGCTGTCCTGAGTCTACACAGGCAAAATCTTTCTCACATCTTTACTTTACACAGGTAAATCCTTCTCATTTACTTGCTTCTCTGAAAGGCAGCATCTTTTACTTCATATTAAATTTCCAATGTCATAGACTTAGGGAAAAAAAAGATGATCTACAACATCACCTCTGAAAATTTATCTTTACTTACCTTGGCCACAGACATGAGGTCTAGGATGAATACCAGATCTCTTACCCTGGTAGCACTGCTTAAAAGCTTTATCCTGAAACAGTTCAACATCCATCCCCCAAAAGGTAACTTCGCTTTTGCTTCATTATGTGGGAGATAGTCTAAACACTTGTGATGTCTACTGAGACAACATACACAAGCAAAGCTGAAGTGGAGAGCTTATAAATATCCAGGTGATTTCCGTCAAGCCCAGTTTATGCAGTCTTTCTTCAGTAAATATATGCCTGTACCTGCTTGTGTCCATTTATGTAATTTGGTCTTCAGTGTAATTACATGCAAATACATAACCATGATATTAAAAGGTTCAAGGATATTTGGAGCTTAGGGTCCCTTACTGCAGACCTGGTAAGAAAAGGTCTTCTGTAAAAAATAGTTAGAATTACTTCTCTCCTGTAGGCAGAGGACACCTCTACTGTCCATCCTGTATACACGATTAAATCTTTTTCATCAAGCTGCATTAAAATCTTGAAGATTCAAAAATCTGGCATGTGCCAGAAAATGCTTTCCCACAAGGGAAAATTAACAGGTTTCTTTTTTTTTTCCTCCCACTGGGTGGGAACTTAATTTAGATAGGCATAAGTAAAGGGTTTTTTACCACATTTGTGGAAAATGGTAATTTATAATCTGAGCAGGAAATAGAATGTATTCTATGAAATAGAAATGGAATGTATCCTGCTACTGACAAAGTGGAAACATAGGAAGTAATAGTGATTAGACTTTTTAATGCTCCCACATGAAACCACAGAGAGTAATGTGTGCAAATGCAGTCAATAAAGGACAACCATTATTGAAATAAAAAAAAATCATGCATTAAAAAAAGCACATGAGCATTTATGGCAATAGCTGCACAAGAATCTACTTGAAAAACCACTTTCTTTGTCAGCTAAAGACTATTCCAAGGGAAGTGTACATTCTGAAAGAGCTGCATAACACACTTCATCGTTGAGGCAAAACCTTTTGCGATTCCTCTGGCCAGGAAGAGGAAAGGCAGAAGCGCTTATGGCAGAGTCTGAGCATTCCTCTTCCCCAAATACCAGTGCACTCACTGCACACTTAAATGCGCTCAGTCACACTAACAACAGCAAGCACTGCACGTCGTGGACTGTAAAACTCACATGCACATTGGGTCACCTGCAGGGCAGATTCTAAATTTATCAGTTCACCAAATGAAAGAACAGCTGTGACTCTGCATATGCAAAACCTCAGGAGAGTTCTTGGAATCTACTAAATGCAGGGCCCTATTGAAAACACACCCTCCACTGCAGACCACCACTAAAACTTCTCCATTTTCCAAGGTGAGCTGTGGCTCAGGCAAGCACAATTCTTTTGGCACATAAGGAAACACAGCTGGAGATGAAGCACAGCTTTGCAAATACAGAATGTAGCACTGAAATGGGGAACTGCAAGGAAAATGGACAGAGGAGTGAGTCTCTGGGGGCAGCGATTCCATGGAGGCAGCGTCAGACTGCCCTTGCAGAGCTGTGTCTTCTACAGACCACACCTCTTCCCAGGGAAGCAAACCTGCACTAACAGAAACTCCTGCTGCAGTGAACAGGTTGAGTCAGCAAAATACTGAAAGGTTCCAACAATGAGAAAAAACATTCCTTTATTTCTGTTCAACATCTCTCTGTGCTACAAAAAAACCCCTTTTCTACTGCAGAGACCCTACATCCCTAATTCTTTCATGGATTTATAAAAAAATCTTAAAAGCAGTAAAGACATTTAGCATTTCACACAGTCATAAGCCAATACTGACAAATGCCAACATAGGCAATCTGAGTACACTTGTAATGTTTAAAGCATTTCATATGATCTTAGAACAGAAATACTCTATCTTAAACATTACCACAAATTTGCCAGATTTGTTTTGTAACATCATAAGCATTCTGTAAAAGGGCAATCCAGGCAAAGAGGAAAATCAGAAAGGAAGTAAAATAAGGTGCAATAGAACAGAAATAAGAGAATATAAAATGACAGAATAAAGCACAGGCAGTGAAATGTTGACTGTTAAAGTGCCAAATTAAAAAGAGAATTTGTTAACTTGTTCCCCACCAGGAGACATGCAGAGTCATCTATAAAAATGTAATCCTACCAAACCCAGTTGGGGCCCACAGAATACTAAATGGACACCAAACTAGTTACAGGGCTTATCTAGACAGGGAATTATTTAATACCAGTATAGAATGCACAGAAATATTCTTATCTTGCAATTACTTTGTAATAAGTACTTCTAATATGGACCAATACAAGATTACACCCTGCTATATTTGTGGGATTTATCTAAGAAACTCCAACTCAGAAACTTCACCAGCAGGAAAACTATCATGCCAAAAGACTATGTTTAAAATCTTTTATCAACCCCTTCTATGAAAAATCCAGGTATTTCCCAACTGACTAACATGTTTATATTAAGCTGAATAACACAATGGGCAACCTTACAGGAAATAGATAAGAGGTTCCCATTTATTTAAAAGAAAGTTTCCTTGAAAGTGAATTACTTTTTTGAAGTATCTCACACATCTATGGCACACATTATTTCTCAAAATTAAAGTTTTATATATAAACAAAAGAGTAATTAGACCAAAAGTTTGACGAGAGTTATTTGGGAGACTAATACCTCAACTAACTCACAGCAGCTTGTTATGAAACAGGATTAAGTACATAAAACAGGAGAAAGGGGAAAGTAAATGCAGCTGGAGATTTTGCCTTATTATTACAAAAGCCTTTTCTCCACGTTCTTGCCACAAGATACGCTTAGGCAGAATTCCTGCAATGGTTATGAATATCTATTGTAAAACTTGAGAGGAGAACAGTCTCAAATAAGTACTGCTTTTTTAAACAGACACATAAACATGCAATACTAGATGAGTCCTTATTTAATCAAATATATCTTAACTTTAGTTCCTCTTTTATTTCCTGTTGTTACTGATGAGAACAAGAAAGAAATAATGCTAAATTTCCTTACATCTTTAAAGTACAACAGTCCCATAAAACTTCTCTTCAGGAATAATTCTTTCCCATTTTCTCTTATAACAACGTTTCAACTCTATTTATCTAGCTTGAAAGTATTTTTCATTTGACTTTTTCATTCAGCATACTAGCCTTGCAAATGATATATCACAATTGTTTAACCACTTTGTGGCTTGGAACTTTTCAGTTTTCTGGGGAGAAAAGTATGGGATGTCAGGTTTTCCTGGTATCCAGGGTCACAATTTTAAAAAGCTTCACCCCTTGCAAACAGGCATCAGTTTTTACTACGACATATCATAACATGTTAATTTTGAAATCAAAGTTTAGCAAACACAACAGATGGGAGACCAGAAGACAACTCATTTTCTGGCATTTACTGGTCTTTCCAATTTTATAAGTTTTGCAGCTGTGCAATTCTGTTCCTCTCATCTGTCAGTAAACAAGTATACAAGCCTTACAATTCACTTTGCACCTTATTTTAATGAAAGGCAATCTCTGTCTTAATAGCAAATACATCATACATTCAACCAGAGACAGACATTCAGGTACCACAAAGAAAAGAGTTGCAAAAACTCATGACATAGCAGTTCACATAGGCTCTTTTATCTTCTATAAGATGCATCAAAGAAAGGTCATCACTTTCATCCCTTACCAACACCTTCATCTTTTTCCCTGTAGAAAGCTGTGTCATTCAAGGAAGTCACATTAGCTCCTGTCATTCAATTTTTTAAATTGAAACACTGTAGTTTCAAATATAACATACTGCTCTGAGATGTTACTAGGACACTAAGAAAGAAAAGTAATCTCTCAGAATTAGAAGCACCTATCTTTTTTTCCTTCGAGCAAGGCACATTTTCATGATTCATTTAAATCAGCTTAAGCCAGAACTGCCATAAGTAGAAGCATTTTGTAGACCAAAACCTCTTTTACATATTTTTGCCCCTTCTCAAATAAGTTTTGATCGTAAATCTTCATCATTAACATAAATCTTAAGAAATAATCTCAGAGAATATAACCAGAACAACGTCACAAGCAGGCTATGAAAAGTTAGCAGCATAAGTAAAGACCTGTTTCTCTAAATCAAGATGATCAAGAATGTCAAAGAGTAAAGTGAGCATTGAAGACTGGAAAGCAAAAACTTCACTTCTTTCCCCTTCATAAAAAAGAGTTGCTGTTCTTGAACAGACTTTTATTTTTGCCATGATAGAGCCACCTCCTACAGCAAAAGTATCTTCCATCTCCTAAGACCTACCCTATCCAGTACACTTACAAGTATTAAATTAAATTTCTGATGCCAGTTTAAATAAATGAAAAAAATTACAGGGGCACAAACAGACTAAGTAGTCAGATCCCTTTTTCTCTTGCCAGGTTCAACAAGCTGGATACCCTGAAAACACAGAGTGCTTGCTGAACGTGTTCAACAAGTTAAAAAAAAATTAAACAAACAAGCAAAACAGAACAAAAAATTTGTTTTTCTAAAGTTTACAGTTTTTCAAAGGCTTTTGTTTTGAGAAAATTGTAACAAGCACTACAGAAAATCTCAGATGGTATCCAAAATATTTTGGAATAGATTGTATGTAGGAATGTATTCAGGAAAGGCAGGAAACAAATTGCTGAAGGGAAGGCATGCAAAAATACTATGAGATGAAAACTGAGAACAATATGATCAGGAAAAGAGAAAAACTCCATAGAAGCAGCACTCACCATAGTAACATGACTGAAGTGCAGAGGTGATCATCAAGTTTCTACATACACTGAGGAGCCTCAAACTTTCCATGCACCTGGGTATCTAAATCCTTTTGTCCCCCTTGTGAGGCTGACTTTCCACCACTGCTCCCTGGAAGCTGGGATCTGCAAAATCCACTGGAGAAGAATCTGCATTCTAAGCAAGCTAAGGGTCTCTCTTGCTCTGGATGTCTTTTTACCATCTCCTCCTTTCCCCCTTTCAGAGGTGACCTACAAAAAGAGACTTGGCATTCTGGGGGTGATTGGGGGCCCTTTCTCCAGCAAGTACCAGAACTGGATCTCTCTGTCTTGTGCAATTATCAGTCTTTCTCTTTGTCACTCAAGCAAGCTGGCATCTGGGAAACCCTAGCCTTCCTTATAGTAAAGAAACGTCAAGAAAAATGTCTTGAAATTTAGACTGTACTCTTACAATATAAGGACTTTCGCAAGAAATTAAGGAGTTCTGTTTTCCCCTTTTCCTCTGTCCTGCCCTCACAGGCACTTAAATCATGCCCCTGCAAGACATTTGACACCTTCCTCAATTACACCAATGCACCACTTGCAGAGCTGTTCTGGACACAGGCAATCCAGCAGTTCCCATTCCAGCAGGCAGCTCCAGCACCTCAGCAAGCACAACCCATGGGGCAGGGCCCTGCAGCAGCGCAAAGCTGCCAGCAGCAAGGGAGGCAGAAACTCTGAACTAGCATCGCCAGGCAAGCTCTGTATCTCCACGAGGGCTTAGGGAAATGAGAATTGACATATCTGACATCTGTCATAACTCTGTACCCTACAGGCAGGGATGCCAACTGAGATGAATGCAGAAGTTCAAACAGAGGTTTTGTTTCAAAACATACTAATCTCTGGGCTGCTCTCACTCAGCAAATCATACTGACATAATGGCCTCTCTTGTTCCAGAGACATCTCCCTAACACGGAGGCTGGAACTTTTATGGATATTTCAGGACGCAGAGCTAAACCAACCCAAAAGCTAGTTTGTGATAGAAGTAGGCATTCCATTCCTCCTGTGTATTTTATACTCCTTCTGCACCACTGCTGACAGAATATCTGATGCTGATGTGGGCCAGGGAGATTAAAAAAAAATATAACTCAGAATGATTCTGGTTTTGCCAGTTTTTTTCTGCTGGCTTACCATGTTGAACTGACCAACCATAAGGTAAAAGAGCATTACTGCAGGCACATAGGAAGCACGATCACCCTGCTCAGGCAGCTGCTATCCAACAGATCTCCCTACCTGTAACATCTACACCGTTAGCCCAGTGTTCCTGCCACCTTAACCCACTCTCCGACTACACTGCTGTCAAAAGCAAGCCCATCTTACTGACCTGACTGCAGGAGCAAACAAAGCAGGAGAAGACCATGCATATCACACCTTTTGGCAGATGCATGCTCAGGCCAACTATAAATGCATACATCAGACTGCTGTTTCACAACAGATTTGGGTTCATGGCATCAACAGCAGGCCATGGTGGGTATACTCTCTTACCTTCTTCCCCCAGCAAACGAAAACAAACAGTGCTCAGGCACAACCCTCCACATCAAAGAAACATGCACAAGTGAAAAATACACCTTTTTTTTTCCTCCCCAGTCTGATCACCTCCAATAGCTTAGAAGCCTCTTCTCGCAGTAAAAACACATCAAAATACAAAATGATTAGCAGCAGAGGTCTTGATCACTTAGCCTAAGGTATTCATCATCTTTTTGGAGACACAAGACACATTTTTAAAGCAATTTTAAAACTTTACAAATCAACAAATGAAGTTATGTATGGATAAGCATGAACATGATAGTCCAGTCTAGAGGGCCTCTAAGTCTTTGGAGGTATTTTAAGCTTCTTCCCCCATGGCCAATGTGAGTCAGAATCTGGGAAAGGGAGAACAAGTGGAGTGGGGTGAAATAAGGTTAAGAAAATATTCAAAAATCTGATGAGTTACTTTATGTGAAGTACAGTAATTGGCAGGAGGTATAAGAAGTGAAAGAGGAAGATATTCAGGAGCAAGCCCCTGACTGAAGTGGAGGCAGTGAGTCTGAGTTTGCTTTTGGTGGGGGGACTGAGTCTGGTTCCCTATTCCAACAAAGCTATATGATCTCTGCAGTATGTGATGATCCAGTAAAGTGCTGTTTGTGATTACAGATACAGGCATACATAAAGGTGTTATTAGCTTGTATGTGCAGCAAAAGAGGCACAAAAAACCACTGTACCAGAAATTTCTGCTGTATCATGAGGCAGTCAAGACTTCGAAACACAGGATGAGCATCTTTCTCTCTCCCTTCCCTCAGATAGTTGTGGATGGTAAAATGACTTAAAGAACTAACATAATCACATTTCTGCTGTAACTATTATGTATGTTAACAAAGCACACATAAATGAGGCAAAACACTTAGAAATGACAGACTTTTCTGGGTTTTCCTACCATCTCACAGGGTCAGGTCTGAACTGTAAGACTATGCACAAGCTATACACTTCTTGACAAAAGAGTGCTAAGACAGTAAAGAATCTCAAAAGCAGCAATTTTAGTGACTAAATATGTATTCAATGCAAAGTTAAAACTATTACTGCTGTCACATGCCACTCCAGAATCCTGAACTCAGTAAACCTCAATTTAGAAAAAGAAGGTGCATACTCAAGAAATCATTATTGTGATGCCTTCAACTAACACCTATGCCCATTCTAGCTTCATATTATACATAGCTGCTAGGCTATACTGTTCTACAGTATAAAAGAATGGGCCTTCTCCAGACAAAATCCTTTTATACTCCATACTGTCTTACACTGTCATTTATTCCCTCACTAAACTAAACTCACTGATCATGTTTCTGCTGACAGACTTCATGGCAAGGCATGCTGACATAGAATCTTTACTTTGCACTGTGAAATGTTACCTGGTCTTACATACACAAGACCCCTGTTTCTTCAACTGCATAAAGAAGGAAGTAATTACACAGACCCCCCAAACACAGTCCTCAAAGGACAACAAATGATCACTGTCACCAAAGACCAGGTCAGGTCCAGAAAGGCAGCAAGATAGCATAACTAGGCATCTGAGCTCTTTATCGTTTTGTTCTTAGAAAATGGAATTTTGCCAAATTGAATGCCTGGAGGATATGGGATGCCATTAGACACCTTTAATTCTGAGTTGAGAAAATCTTTTCAACTGCAAAAAAATAATTTCAATCGCAAAAGTTGTTATTTTTAAAATGTCCAAAAGTACTACATAAGTGCAGGAGCTAAAATCTGAATAAAATTCAGGTGATTTGAAATTTTTAACCCATATCTGAGAAATCTAGAAGATGCAATGAGTACCTATGAATATTATAAAACATTGAAGTAATGTTTTTTGAATATGGGAGGATGCAGGAAAAAAAACATGTCCGGGACAACTACAACTACCAGCTGTTAGCTGTACCTCTCGGAATAATGGTTGAAGAAGTAAGCACCTGTACAGTCATCTTTATGAGTCAGAATATGTGAGCTAAAAAAGGCAGCATTGGCATCTCATTTAGTTTCTTAAGTTTGAATATAGTCTTCTAGGAATTAACATGGAGGAGAGGGGGAAGGAGGATTCTCTAGGCTTCAAAGTAGAAGTCCAATTTACAGTGGATCAACACAACCCCTAGACAAGCTTCCCAGTGTGTCTGGAAGTCCCCTAATACAGGCATTTTACTTCAGATAACTGAAGAAGACAAGCAGAACAACCTCCCCATGTCTTCACTTCCACTCATTAGTCTATTTCAAAAAAATCATAATTTCTCCACTAACTCAAAGGAAAGAGTGTTCAGTTTTCCACTTACGTTCACAACCCCAACAAATATCAGGCTTTTTATTTTAGAAGACAAGATTCTGTCTTCTAAATTATTACTGCTCTTTGGGATCAGACCATGTCATTGGTGTCTCAGACATCCTGCATCAGAAGGGCTAATGGGATAATTGATGATATTAACTTTCAACTTCTGAAGCAATGTCAACTTGAAATAGGGCTTCCCCACTGCTCACTCCCAGTCTTACCCATTCTTGCCTCAGAGCAAGCAAGACCTGTGTGCGTGCATCCACCGATAAACCAGAATCAGAAATTGATCCACTTTAAAAAAACCAAAAAAAAACCACAACAAAACCAAAACAAAACAATAACAACAACAAAAAACAAAACAAGACCAAAAGTATTTGCATTATTTTTTCTAGACAGACTATTCCCTTGAGTTTACAGCCTAGCCCTCCAAATCTCAAACCTGTATTGCTATTTGTATTACTTTAAAACAATAAGCTGAAGAACAGAGCTCATCTTACAACTGTTAGACAAATTTGACAGCTTTCTTCTCCCTTTGTAAAGACACATTACATTAAGCAAAGATCACAGTACAATACTTCAAAAGGTAAGCTTTCCTGTCAGAAGGCAATGCGCAACACTTATTTCCAGAAAAATGTCACACAGAAATGTAGTTTGAAAGTAGAAGTATGTCTGAGCTGTACAAACTAAAACAAAAACCAAACAGCTTGAACCTGAATGTTCCTTGTCCATCAAGAGCTTGTTATTTGATCATATGCTAGCAACACAAACCATTAGCAAGGGCTACTTCTTTATTTAAGGACAAAACTTTTTCATTTATGATATAGCCAGGAGAAAGAAAAGTGGACCTACTGGTAGGGTATGTTCTGAATTTTAATTTCCTGTTCAAAATTTTAAAACTAATGTAGACAACTCCCTGGATCCAGAAACCAATACAACTTTTCACATATTGCATTATTTCTCATGAAATTACCGTGTAATCATAATAAGATTCCTTAAATTTCATACTCTGATTCAGTGTTATTTTCTTTTATGCTACATTACACAACTACATGCATGGAAGCATAAAATGTCAGTGCTGCTCGGACACATCAGTAAGTATCTACACATGGAAAAACAAATCTACAGAACAGAAGACTATCATAAGGCTAAATTTTCAGTAGTCTCTGAAGCCTAAATTCCTTTGACTTTCAATAGGATTTAGGTTCACAAGCAACTTACGCTGCTGCAATCTTACCAATAACCTTTCAGATATGATACATCTCCAAAAATATGTTTTAAGTTAGAATCTGCCAAAGTCTCTCCTGTGGAAGGTATTTAATATTATTCTTCCATCTGTTACCCAACACTTAAAAGCAAAAAACTTTTTAAAAGTGTGATAGAATTACATTACTAATGTAAGTTCTTCATGTGGTTTTATAAGAATCTTAATGCAAAACAAAGTCAAATAATAGATAACTAAGATACACTGAGCAGTAAATCTGCAATAGAGCTAATTTATTTTACTTCCTCTCCTCATAGTTTACTTAACAACAAATTTACACTTAGCCAAAATAATCATTAAAAAGTCCTTTTTCCGAAACCCATAGTGAAACAGTAGGTATTTTACCTAACAAAGAAAAATGCTATTAAAAAAAAAAAAAAAGACAAAACACATAGAGACATTACTGTTAAAAAGTATTCTAAATCCGGCTTTGGCCAGTTGTGTGCTCATGCATACTACTGACAAAGTAACAAAAGATTAGTGACAAAGTAAGAGTTTAACACTGGGATTATAAGAATGCACAGAGGTGGGGAAAATGTAGATTAAAGCTGTTTTCAAAGCAGGTCTTGCAGCAATGTGTGCACTATGCTAAACTAAAAACCACTAGCTAAGTTTCTTTAGCTCATTAGATTTGCCATTTCACAGGTGCAAAAGCAATACACAGCTCCAGAAAAATGAAAACCTCATCTTCTCACAAGTGAGGGTTACCAGGAAACTCTTCTCACTACCCACAGGAAAGGTGCAACTGTTCCAAATTAGACATCAGGATCCATCATTCCATGGTGGAACACGGGAACTTTAACTGAGCACTACAAAGTACTGTGGCGCTTCCAGTAACCAGTTGTTTGGAATCAAACATTCTCAACACATTTATACCTTAGTTCAGGACACACAGGTATGCTGACACATACAAAACACATATGTAAATGCAGGGGGTAAGCACCCACAGTCCACAGGAGAAAACTGAGCGGCAACTTGTTCTTACAGCAAAGTCTTTGAACTTCAACAGCTTTAAGCTGTAGGAGGGTAGGGTTAGATGACATATTAGGAAGAAATTCTTTTACTCAGAGGGTAGTGAGGCACTGGAACAGGTTGCCCAGAGAAGCTGTGGATACCCCCTGGTAGTGGTCAGGGCCAGGTTGGATGGGGCTCTGACTAACCTGGTCTAGTGGAAGGTGCCTCCGCCCAAGGCAGGAGGGTTGGTACCAGACGATCTTTAAGGTCCCTTCCAACCCAAGTCATTCTATGTATCTATGCAAAGCTTGCTGAAACTACTAACCCAGTATCAGTCCATGAGAGGTGCCATTGGTCACCAGCTTTAAAGCTGGACTTTGTACCAACTCTTTGAGCCCAATCATCCAACCAGTTTTCCACTCAACTCATTCTCCACTTCTGCAGTCAAGCTATGTTTGTTACCTTTGTATTTATAGGTCACCACTACAGAGACCACACCTTACTGGAGCTTTTATAAGCTAAGATGACAAAACAGCCTGAAACCTCACTATCTCAGACTATCACTCTCACAGGTCCAAAACAATTAAATTTCTTTAATTCATTTTGTCACACAATACTCGCATATCAATCACTGTTTGGGCAAAAATTCCTATCATCACGTCTCACTAGTTCAAAACAAAAACTGTGTAAAGCCTTATTTGAATGTAACAACAGATAAAAATAAACCAATGGAGCTACCTGGAACAAGCTGGATTTAAAGCAAATGGCCCAGTTATAAGAAAACATAACAAAATAACTGTATTAGATATATACAGACAAGTATTGTATTAGAATGAAGCGTCTGCACTATTACCCCTCCTTGGAATAATAACAGTTATCTAAAAGTAAAGAAAATAGCCTGCTTTAAAGGGTCACTTAGGAGAATAGTATGGTTATAACCCTTAGATAAATATGATCTGGAGTGAAATATTATCAAAAATTTTGGCTCAGTATGCACTATTAATTGGTTTAGATCAGCAGAGTGGTTTTAAGGCACTTTCCCCAAAGACCCTGGTTTGCTGCATGGTGGTTCAGTTCACTGAGAGCTTTCCAGGGACAGAACCTGGATGTCTCCTGAAGGAAGCTAAACTACACTAATCTACCTGTCACAAAATGCACTTCAACCTCTGGGGCACAAAAACGTCTGAACCAACTACTGATATGAACAACTTCAAATTACATTCATGATACAAAACATCTGGTCCAGAAGATGAGGTTAAAATCTAGTCTGAAGTAACCCTGGAACCATACAGATACAGGGACATCAACACTGTCTCTAGCAATTCATTCCTTAAATACCAAATTTAATTGTTAGTGTAAACACAGTCATAAGTGCTTCTGGCAACTGTAGTGTCACTACAGATACAGATCCAAGAAAATATGATACAGTTGGATGCAACAGTTGGCACATTTCTTCAAATAGTTATAAAAGCAGGGAGAGAGTAAAATGGGTTTGATTGGATATTGGGGTACTTGGACTGTACAGAAAGGGAAGGGGTGTGGGGAATGTGCCGCAAATTTCATGACCAAACTCAACTCAGTTCATATTTAACGTAAGTGACAAAAGACTGACATCTAAAATAGATCAGGGTGAACTTTCAGACTGATAGAGTGATTTGAAACATAAGACAAAGCTGTAAAGAAAAACAACTAAAACTGATCAGAAGGAAATTTAGGCTGAAAATGATGACATCTCCAATAATCAAATGGGTGAGAATCTGGACTAACTCTGCAAGTAAATACTGTGGATAAAATCTACTAAGTTTTAAGAAGAAACTTGAGGAACTTGATGATCTCCTCCAGCTATGTAAGTACTACATCCTGTCTCAAATAAATAGAAGGACAGTTCCCTAGAAAAATACTGGAACTTATTCAAATTGAATTTATTGCAAGTCACATTTCTTGGTCTGTCAAATTATTCTGGAAGTTCTCTCTTCTTCCCGACATTAATTTCTAAGGGAATGTGCCCAGAGTTAAAGGTTCAGCTTGAAATCAGAGAAGTCATATCTCCTCATGTCACTTTTCTTATTATGTCAGCATTCCACCTCTCTGAACATGCCCTGTGAATTTACTGCTTTTTGAAGAGTAAACTAAAAAGAAACACGCCAGGTAAAGCACTGGTAATTATATTGCTGTGCTTTACTTCTCAACTACCTTCCTGAGGAACCATTTGAATTGTAAGGTTAAGACAACCAAAACACTTTCTTCTCTTCCGGTTCTCTGTTAGAGTAAATGTGCTGTCATGTTCTACCCTCTCCTTCCCCACTGATTTCAGAGACTAAAAAAGGCTACAGTTCAACTGACAGTGCTTTTTTGTTGAAGCAATTAGAATATTCTCAGTGTTTTCCCAGACCTCTTAAGCCTTCCTTAATCCTTCTCTTCCAATGAAGAGTGAAATTACAATTTTCCCCAAAAAGGGGACATAGACAGTTTGTTGCATATACTTTGACAGTATATAGCAGCAAGCATAATGGGTCAACACTTCTATCAAATTTAGGCAAAAAGTAGCTTCAATAAAATATAGATGAGAACTAACAGTAACATGGCAACAATGGAGGCTAGCTAGCCAAGATATGTTTTATAACTACTTTATGTCTCTCTCTCCTGAGCTCCTTCCCAATCCTACCTTTTTTTATATCACTGTTACCTAAAATCTTTACCTCAGAGAGTCAATACAAAGTGGAAGAACTATGTGCATCCCAAAGCAATGAAATTATCCCATTACTTTACCTTCATCAACTCACCCCATCAAAAACAAAACAAAACCAAAAATAACCCCCAAAAAACCCCACCCCTACTTGTACTGGAAACAACAGACCCACACACAGACCTGACTTGAACTATGACAAGGCTAAAAACAAGAAAGTATTTTCTTATTGCTAAAATGTTTCTGAGAAAAGTTATTCTACAATATTTTGGAAAAAGCAGCTATCATAAATCAACACTGATACATCTTGTTCCCTCTCTGCAAACAGACACAGCCTAAACCCTAACATGTATTTTTACTGTAGTCTACTGGAAGATTGACAGAAAGCTGATGTACCACAACACTAAAACACCAATAATCTTTAATAACTCCAAAATAAGACACAAAGGATTATTTCCCCCATAGCCATGGGAAACGAGGACCTTAGAAAGTAATCTAGGACAATCAGGTGATATCAAATGAAAGGAATATGAAAAAGACTTCTGCAGAGACAAGGTGGAGTAAGAGGAGGTCAGGAGAATCTAAACAGGCAGTATGGAGTCCTGTGTAACTGCAGAGGCACAGCACAGTGAAAGGAGAGAAGCTGGTGAAGTTCTCCACTGCCAAACTGATAAATGAGTAAGTTAATTGGGGCAAGAACATTTTTAAAATATTGAAGAGAAACACCCATCATATTTCAAAAAAAAGAAATTACAGAAATTAAGATATGTGATGGTAAAGGCCTACGTAAGAATATAGTGTACTCTCCGTATCTACAGGTTTTCTCTCACCTTCAATTAGACAAAAATATTGTATTACAACTTAGGTTTTAAGACAAATTATTTGAGTACTCAATTTTAAATCCTACAAAGAATATGACTTTCCAATACAAAATAAAAAAAATTCAAATTACTATAAAAATAGTCAGTAAAACATAAAGCAGCGCTACATGACAGAGTACCCATTAAGGTGTTTCCAACATCAGCCATTCAACGCAGTAAAGTTTGAAAGAACACACTACCTACCCTCTTTGAAACAAATCGACATTGAAGAATTTGTGGAGCTCCACGGAGAATTCTACCATAGCCTGAACTTCACTCATGTTTATGAGGATGAAGAAGTCAAAACTTGTCAGCACCTTAGTTACTGAAAACAAACAGAAAACAAACTATTTAGAACACAAGCTGGGGATAATGCCTATCTGGTCCTAAAAAGGACAGTGCTTATACACAGTTTTGCACAGCTTCCTTAAATATGCAGGCCCTGAGGTAAACAAGAATATAGAATGTTCCAAATCCAGCCCACAGTAACTTCTACCTTTGTTGTGAAGGAATAAGGAATCAAATGTTATCAGAGAAGCATCACAACACATCGTCAGCATAATACAATCCCGGCACTTACTGATACCTACACACTGCAGCTCTGCTCTGGTACTTGGCTGGAGAGGGAAAAATACTGCCGACAAGGAGAAAACGAGCGTGGGCTGCTTCCAGCCCTCGTTGATGCAGAATGACCATGCAGGCAGCAGTGCCTCAACTCTGGCATGAGGACAGGAACAGCTGAATTACAGCATAGCCAAACAATAAAGACAAAGTGCCTGACCAGGTCATGTAGGCCTTTAGATGGAGAGATTCCAGAGGGAAAGCAGGAGTTAAGGAAGGCAACATGCCTATTTTTAGTCCGTTTTTTGTTTGTAGTAAAGTGTTAATTCTCACTGCCATCTTCACAGCCACAGACTGGCAAGTTCTTGCTAATTTACAACTGCCTGCTGATACCTAAATTAAAATCCTACAGATTTTACTAAGTTCTGCTGTTTTTCCTTCAACACTACCAACTAGATTAATAAAACAGACTACACTTTCTGCAAACACTTGTCTTCAAACTTCCCAGTTTCTGCAAGCACTGTCTGGTTTGAAGACTAAGCAAATCAAAAAAACCTAAGCAGGCTATCCCTCATCCACATTAGTCCATTTTTCTGGATCTAATGCAGAAGCAGTAGACATTGAGAAAAAATTCACCTGTGTGGAGCCTGAATGGATAATTTTTTTTTTTCCTAAAATTCTGAACATGTACTTGGGTGTTTATGAAGCAGCAGGGAGTACTACTGAAACTCAAACAGAGTAGGTGGCAGAAAAAGTCATCACTGCAGCAGGTATCAGTCAGCTGGAAGCAAAGTTACCTTTAGGGGCACAACCTCTAGCTGACCAACTAAATTATCTTAGCATATGACTCAAGATAAGATTTCCCTTTCTGTACTCACTCTAGAGGAGCTGAAAGGCTTCAGGCACCACAACACAGGTGTAGATTCTAAACTATAAACAAGATGTTAATTCTGACCTTGGTTTAACAGCCGATACGGGGACTCTGAACGTGCTTTACAAAAACACAGGAACAGTACATTACTGACGTAACAGGGCACAGGGGAAGAGACATTTTGCCACGTTAGGACAACATGAAGAACTCAGACCAAGGGCCATTACCGCAAGATCAAAACGGCATCTAGATGATGCTGTTAACCCAGCCTGTCTATAAAATCCTGTCATCATTCAAATTTCAATCAAAGAGGTTCAAGAGATTAACTAAATGGTGCCACAAGTTTTGCTACAGTTTGGGCACTGATAACCTACAGGGCTTTGCAGCAATTTGCTCTTCCACTGCTATGTCTATAGAATTGTGTAGGGATGTCATCTGTGGTCTTTAAAGCTAGAATCAGGATGTTCTGCACTCTAATTCTCTGGGGTTGCAATACTGCAGTATCACATGGGCATCACCTATTAAAATGCAAGTGTATCTTCTGCAAAGCCTGACCTGCCATAGAGCAGCAGGATCCAGCTCTATAGATCCACAGATCCTAGACCCACCGTGATCCTTGGCTGCTGGACAACAAACCCTGTGGGCTGTGCCTGAGACTGTCCAGTACCTCAGAAGGGAGCCACTTTAAAGCACTCAAGGTAAAGCAAAAGGATAAAGTAGGGATGCCATGGGGCGCTCTCACTCAGCTTGCATTTTGGTGAAACTACATTCTCAAGGGACAAAGACATCACAAGGCTCTGACTTCTGGCACAATGAGTGGACTATGTCCCTGAACAGTTTGCCCCCACTATGAGAAGGGAAGACTATTCCTGTAGTTGTTGTTGGGCCATGTTCTGGTTCCCTCAAGTCCCCAGCAGGAAAACTCAGAACAATCCAGAGTTAGTCCAATTAGACAAGTTTAAAGGTCCATTTTATGAATGAGTTAATTCAACAAAAATATCTTAGAGAGCCACATCTTGCATTACTGCCAAAAGGGCTGTCCAGTGAACTTGTGGTATTCCTATTGTGTATAATATGGCTCTAGCTGGGACCACTCCCTCCCTTCCTCCTCTATCAAGCTTACTTAGCACTCCCAGTCAGTCTACTAAAAATCGCCAGGGCAGGCAATTTTTCCCTGCAGACCAAGCACAGGCTCCAGCAACCACAAGCCTGCATGACACAACACCATGCATTTTAATCCAGTAACACAACTCTTGCTCAACTACCAACAGTATTTGGAAAAACAGCATCTATGCCTTGCTCCAGTATCAACTGCAAAACCAGCAAGGAATACTGTGGCACAGCTCACAGAGCAGCACATCCAGCAAGCACTGTCGCGTGCTGCTGCAGGTACCCGGGGTGCAGGCTGTCAGCTGACCACTGAGAATGGGTTTTCTTTGTTGAGCATCAGCTTGTTCCACGTGCACGTTAAACTGGAGGAAGGGGAACATTCACTGCCCTGGGCTGACGTAAACCACACCACTACTTTTCTGCCAAAGTCTTTCATATCAGCACAAAGTGCTGTGTGACACACTGTGTTCACAGCACAGTGTTCTGTGAACTATATAATAGAAAGTGTTATACAGTGACTAAATACTTGAAAGGAGAAACTCAACTTGGACAATGTCTTAAAGTTTGTACACTAATCATACAAAAGCCAGAAAAAATATTAAACTAATTTATTGTATAGATTCCTTTCAAATTTACAGCTAAACTTCACAAACTTCAACTACATCAAAAGTCCACAACATATTGTAATACTTAATGAGTTTATTGTTGTATTTTAAAGCACATCAGTAGCATTTGGAAACCAAGCTATTAAACTACCTGTAATAAATGAAAGAATCCTTCAGTAGGAGCTCTCTACATATGAGAAACAGAGTTTAATACACCACATAAACCCATATAAGAAGGTTTAATAATAAATGAGAATACCCTAACACACAAGTTAGAACAGAGGGGTTCTAAACTTTCGGCAGCTATTTAACATTTATAATCAAAACAGCATTTCAATATGCAGAAGTATTTAGAGCACTGACACTTAACATCTTCAATAGTTAAAATGTCAGTTAAAGCCACTTGATCCTACACTGAGGGCCAAACCTTTCCTTTCCTTCATACTTCTGAGGGTTTATTTATTTTCGTAAGCTGGAAAATCTCCTACACATCCTGGCCAGTCCATGCTGTCCCCACATTAGCTCACCACTTCTTTAGTTATCCAAACTAATCTTTCCTGAAGCCACAATACAAAGTGGATCACAGGATATCATATTTTAAAGGTCTGTCTGAAGGAAAAAAAGCTGTTTCTTGATTTTATTTTTTTTTCTAAATCCATCATTTTAGTGCTACTTTACAGCAGCTGCATCAGATCATCTGAAAGTGCACTGAAAAGACCAAAACCTCCTAAACCAGCTTTGTTTTCAGAAAAATGATTGTGTAACACTGCCATTAATCTAGCTAGTTGCACTGGAAACTGCAAGACAACACTAAGAAATGAAACTGCAAAAAGATGTTCAAAGAATGTCTTACCTGCACTGGTAAATACTCCATTTTAGTATGTCAATCAACCAATCTTCCAGTTCTCCGCTACTGCTGTCAAAAACATGCTGCTTGAACTAAAAAACAAACAAACAAATGTTTTACTAGGAGCCACATCTCTAGAATGTTTTAGTACTTATGTACTTCATTCTCTTTTCCTGCCTCCTAATAACAACCTTTATCATGACCTCTCCAACAATCATGCAAGAACTGCCTACCAGCATTCTCCAATCTGCCCTTGAGTCCTGCGCTGTAGTTTTCAGCTTTCTCCAAGTGTAGCAGTCTGATACGTATTTTTACAAAATAAAGCAAAAAAAAAAAAACTTCTCATGAAGCCAATACTCTGGAAAAGCTGACATTGCCATGTCCAACCAAACTATCCCTGTCTTCACCAAGGAATTCTAAAATCCAGCTCCCAGAGGACTCTGGTACACCCCCAGCCACCCCACAGCCTCCTCAATCTTCAGAGAGACTCTCAGCTCACCAGCAGGAACACGGCGA
The DNA here is from genome assembly GCA_013397565.1 of Ptilonorhynchus violaceus. NCBI lineage: Eukaryota > Metazoa > Chordata > Aves > Passeriformes > Ptilonorhynchidae > Ptilonorhynchus > Ptilonorhynchus violaceus. Next base: position 684,235 of record VZRJ01013153.1, on the reverse strand, counting down.
TGAAGAGGTAGGAGGATATTCTGGCCTGAGTCATCAAACACAGCTCATGCCCCCACACAGCCTCACATAGCTACTAGGGAGGAGACAACTTAAAAGAACAGGTCTGATGAGATTCTCCCAGTAAATTTTATGTCCCTTCTCCACAGGAGACAACATTCAGAGGACAAAGAGGAGAGCCTTAAGACCAAGAACTCACTTTCTTAGAGCAAACATTACAGGTAGGTCAACACCACCTAATGTTCTGAAACTCTCCCTGAAGCTCCTCATAAACCACTTCCTTAAAACTGTTTATTAAGAATCAGTTAATTTCTCCTGTACTCTGAAACTATTAGGGTACTTAAAAAAATACAATAAAAAAACCACAAAATCTCTTTTTTATCTGATGACCCTTAGATTTTGAACACATAGAAAAGAGAATGCTTAGTTCTCCTCTCTTAAAGGAAGAGAGAAGACCTTTGCATCTTTTCTGTATGTATATTTGAGAGAAATACAAACGCAAAATCTATCACAGCTTGTGCAAACAAGCTGTGAAACTAAACTGGTTTTGCCTCTGCTTCAAAGAGAAGAAAACAGAGAAAATAGAACATAAAAAAAAAATTATCTGCATTTTTTAAACGGAATTCACTTGTGCATGTGATGTTGGTATTACCTCTTTGATATCCCAAATTAACAATAATGACCCAGTAAAATTCTGATGCCATAATGCCACATAAAAATGACACCAACATTTATTCTATTTGTTTAACAATGAATTACAGCCTGTGTCATACCAGTTCTCTTTTAAAGAGGACTGAGTTCTTTTTTTAAAAAAGAGAAAGAAAGAGAGAGAACATGCAAAATTCTGAGTAGCTGAATTTTTTCTAGCCTTAGATTTAGTATTTTATATTCAATGGAAATCAAACGCAAAACTACGGAATCTACAAATGAAAATACAACAAAGCATTAATTTTGCTCCAGTCTGTTTCTAGCTGTTCATTTAACATTCTTCAAGTAGTATTTTTCTTCAAAGTTGCCATAAGAGTTTTGTGCACCTCCATCCCTGACCTTTTTTTACCCATCCTCTTCCCCTGTATGCTCAGAAATCCAGCACCTGCCAACACAAATTCAGCCACCATCTATCTCTGTGCTGATGACTCACAGCTTTGTCCCCCCCCCACCTGAGAACTGCCTTCAATTCCAATTTTAGCTGTCTTTTGGACACTGCCTTCAGCTGAAACTTAGTGTGGCGAAAACAAAGTTCTCAACCTGACCAGCAAGGCTAGTCCCAATACCTACTCTCTAAGTGTGCATACTAGCACAGTCTGACTAGAAACCTACACAGTGTTTTTCATTTAGTTTTCTCGGGGTTCTCATATACTTTGGCAAGACCATACAAAAGACCTGCCAAATTTTTCTGCATGTGATTAGAAATGTGTTCCATCTATCCACAGAGCCAAAACTCATCCCAGCTAATATCCTTTTATTTTAATTACTGGGAGGCTGAAAAAGCATAGTTCACTGCATGTATTAGTTCAGCATGGTGCTGCAAAGAACCAGCCTGTTATTTTGATCATTTCACCTCTCTCTCTGCATTCCCTGCAGAGAGAGCCTGGACTACTGTAACTGCCCTGTCCTTTGAAACTGTTTCACAGCTGTGCAGCACCCGGTATCACAGTGTTCTGGTTGAGACTAGAGCTTCTCAGCACTACAAATAAATCCTGCTTCTCCATAATTAAAAAGGTGAGGATGTAGAAAAAAATGGTAATTGAATTTTGGATTGCATAATCATCATGTTGTAAAACAAGCAAACAAATAAACAAAACCTTTAAGTGGAAATATCCAGGATACCTTACTCAACTCATTATCCCAATTTTAAAAAGACAACATCACCACCACTAGAAAAAGACTTCAGAACAGACTGCTTTATATCAGGACTTCTTAATCAATTTTTTTTTTTAAAGCTTCACAGTTATAAATAATTACGTGAAGTAAATAACTACACATATACTTTAACAGTGACCTAATTTCATGGGCTCAGGGCAAAACTCAACTATTACAATTTTCTTCATGCCTGGTTCTCTAAGTCTAGACCACTTCCCAGCCATCCACAAGGTTTGATTCTAACAAAGTTAATGCAAGATATCGATGACATTTTAACGGGCTAGATAAACAACCAACTTAATCAGGCATTAAAATTCAAGTTTTCATACTTTTTGCTTTAAATTTAGCACCAATATCTCGTCCTCTACGCAGCACACTGATAAAAACACCACACTCACTACTTCGAGCTGACAACTTGATTATTCCCACTGAGCACAGAAGTCATTAAGATGTTGCATTTATTTCTTTTCTTCTCCCCTATTAATAGATCATACATGTGATAGAATAATTCATCTTGAACATTTATTAGGCTTATTCCCTTCTATCCTAGCATTGGTCTTTGTCTGTCTGACAAATGACATGTTATTTCTAAGCTTCCTCATTAAAAAGTTTAGCATGGAAAGTTCTGTGAGAGCACAGTTAAAAGCTCACTTTCTTATCGATGTGTTCTTCTCCCTATACCACAAAAACTCCTGCTGCAAAATGGATCCCATGCTTACAGATTTCTGTATTTTTCCTCCCAGTATGGTTACTAACTTTAGTGTATTCTCTCTTCAGCCACCAATTTACACCAAACAAAAACTGCATCATCTCTGAGATCCCTCTCCTCTTTCTCACTAAAATGAATTGAGCAATGGTTTCAACAGTAACTTGCACAGAAAATGGAAACAGAACATGAACAAACCAAACCGAATGTTTTATTTGCCTTTTACAAAGACTTCCCCTAAAAATAAAACCCACATTTTAAAAATTATTAAAGGGGTATGAAATAACTGGCACAAATGTGACCGCCTTCGAGTCAGAAACAGCTAAAATGGAGCATTTTGATGATAAGCAGTAGCAGTTCAGGATATGTGCTACCACATTATGCCAGCCACCTTGCCCCACTTCGGTCCCGTACATTGGCTGAGTGAGAAAAATTAATCAAATACTTTCACACGCTCCTGCTAAGAACCAAGGAGAAGGGACAGTGCAAATCAGCAGTAAAGCTGAGCTACCTTAACAACAGTGATGAAAATAAATACCTCTAACTACAGCAGAAATAATGTATCTAGAAATAGATCTGCAAATGTAGAAATAAATCTGTAAATTACTTACTTGTTTTGCTTATAATTTTCCATTAATGAACTCCTAGTCTATTTTTTCCTAACCTATTCAGATGAGCAATATAGAGAAAAAAGCAAAATGAAGTGCTTACATTAAATAATCAATGTCTTTTGGAACTTTACATAAAAAGCACATAAGGATCTTACAGTAAATGAAAAAAGACCCCCAATAAATGGCAGGCTATAGTATTTGGGCTTAAAAAACCAAATTGCGTAGCTTAATACATTCACTTTCTCATTAACTCCTGAATTTATGAAACATGCATCAGATAAGAATTAATAAAAGAATTACTAAAATAATTTGATTCTGTCCAAAGGAATAGGTTCTTCATAAAACATTAAGGGTCTAAGTGTACTTATAACATACTTCATTTTCCTACTTACACAAAGGAAGAAAGCTCTCTCTCTTTGAATTCCATGTCCCAAGCCATGTCGTTAAATGAAAAATAACTTTCATATCGATGGATGAATTTGGCATTAAAATGTCTGCAATGACTGTTGATGTCATTACTCTGCCATATTTTATGAATCGAAAGTCTCCCAAAGAAAGTTGCAACTTCTCTCCCACCACAAGCAAACTTATTTTCAAAAAAATAAAGCTTTGATTTCAAGAGAAATGAAAAATAAATCTAACTGTATACAATCAGTAAATTATTTTTAATAGGTAACAATTCTGTATTACTGTCCTCTGTTAATAAAACAGCACAATTTGCAGAGTTGAATCACTGTTCCAATACTTGCTCTGAGGTCATTCTTTGACAAGACAGTAAATACAGCTTAGATGTGACAGGTTGATTTTGTATTGGAAGGCTTTATGCCAAATAGTTACTGTATTTCCTCCCACAGTAGGCATTAAGTTAGCACAAATGATATATTGCATACTCTTATTAACTTAAGAAATGTGATAGCTTGGCTGCCTGATCGAAGTTACATTAGGGGATAATCTGATAGTAAATCTGATCCAGGATCACTGGTCACAAAACCACTTCCTTGGTAATTCCTACAGTAATAGCATCTGTGGTGATAGGCTGAATCAGCCAACACAGAAAAACAGTGACTCTGATAGAACTTTCTTACAAATATAAGTTCTTTCAGAAATACACAGGAGTACTGTATCAAAACCCATTTTATTTTTTAACACCTAATGTTAATAACTCAATGTAAAGTCAGTTGATTTGGGGCTGGCTACTACATATTTTAAAACATAATCCTTAAATTCACTTTTTTTTTCCATAGCACCAATCAATAAAGTTGGAGAAGACCTCTAAGATCATCAAGTCCAACCTTTAACTTAACACTGCCATACCATGTCTTCCACACTTTTTTTAACACTTTCAGGAAGACCGATCTCACCACTGCCCTAAGGCACCCTTTTTCAATGTCTGTCAACCCTTCCAGTGAAGAAATTTTCCTATCTAAACTGTCCCTGGTGCAACTTAAGACCATTTCCTCTCATTTTATCACCTGTTACTTGGGAGAAGAGACTAACCCTCATCTTGGTGTCCTGGAAGGACACCCTCCTTCCAGGTAGCTGTAGAGAGCCATAAGGTCTCCCCTGAACCTCCTTTTCTCAAGGTTAAACACCCTCAGCTGCCTCAGCTGCTCCTCACAGGACTTGTGCTCCAGACCCTTCAGCAGCTCCACTGCCCTTCTGTGGACACTGTCCAGCACCTCAGTGTTTGTCTTGTAGTGAGGGGACCAAAACTGGACACAGGATTCGAGATGCGGCCTCACCAGTGCTGAGTACAGGGGGACAATCACTGCCCTGGTCCTGCTGGCCACACTATTTCTGATTTCCTTGTGGCTTGGCTTTCAGTTTCCTACCATTTTAACAAAACAAATCAAGGTAAGCATTACAGCACATAAATTTAGGTTAGAAGTTTGATTCTTTGATCTTCAGTGCAAAAAAACCCAAACCCAAAAACTCAGGAAATACAAAACATTGTTTTTAACTTCTCATAACATCTGCCCCCTGCCTTTATTCAATACCTGTCTGAGAAAATATATTCTTATTTTGTTCTTTCTTTGTTACCGATTTTCTGATGCTCTACAAGACACTCTCTACAACTGACCCCTCTTCTAAGACCCTTTCTATAACTCTTCTGCTACACAAAACATGCATTAATTTTACAGTCAAATCCATATTATTCTAGTACAAAATGCAATTTAGTTATGGTTGAATGACACAAGTGTAAAGTTCAAGGACAATTTAGCAGACTGCCACTGCAAGCAATGACCTAATGAGGTCATAAAAAGTATTTCAGAATGTGCATTAAAGCTTTTCAAAAACATATTGTAGCAAACAAACACCTACATGTCAATTTGGCCTAAGACTTTAAGCTCTCTTGATGCTCGCTTATCTTCGTACTGACCAGGTGAGAAAGAGACATACTTTTCTTTGCAACTTCAGGTGGCACCTCCAGCAACTTATGTCTTGCACACCTCCAAATCTAAGAACACTAAGTTGAAACTTAGTTGAAATGTCGAAGTTCACTTAGCTATTACCAAAACAAGATTTTAATGCTCTATCCTTAATGTTCCCCACTCTCTTTTCTACTCCTGAAGCCTGGAGCAAAACAGATCTGACCTAACAGCCAAAAAAATCCCCAAAACCAACCCAAAGCTCAAATAAACAAATCAACAACAACAACAACAAACAAAAAACCCCACAAACAAATAAAACCAGACAAAACAAACAACACACACTCTCCCCTACCAAGAAAAAAACCCACAATAAAATTTAATCACTCCCTACTTTCTTTTAGCTGTTTAGAAGAGAAAAACTAAACATGGTATGTAGACTACTGTGTGTGCTTTTTTATTGACAAATGCTCAGGCAAAGAAGTCTTTGGAGAACCAAGTGTCAAGTAAAGATAACACTGATCAGCACTGGTGGACAGCTGTGATGGTAGCTTGAACAGACCGAGCAGAACTTAGCATACACACTATAGGAAGACTGGATGTCAATAAGCACCATGACAAAATAGCACATTATATATCACAAGCAGCAAAGTCTTTAAATGATATCCTTTTGCTATCCTGAAGACTTGCTCACACCCATGCCACAAAGAGCTATCTCTGCAATTGTGTCAGCAGTTGTGGGGGGCAAAAAGCCCACCAGCACCAAAACAAAACTTTACAGTCATTCTGGAGGTTACTTTGTAAGTTATTGGTGGTTGTGGGCGTTGTTGTTGTTTTTAATTTAAACAGCAACATTTCACTGATATAAACCCAGCATGGCTCCACAAACAGCTGCACTGATCTATCTGAAAGGGTATGCCTATATTAACATCTAACCCTGAACAGGTGAGCAAGGGCATAGCAAGAATTTAAGCCAACTTTGCCTGTAAAACTACACCAAGTCCTCCACACCAGCAACAGCTTCAGAAGCTTCTACCTCAGGTGCTCATTCACATCTTCATAGCATCAGTACATCGCCCCCACAACACTGCCAACACAGTGCTCATGGGACAGCATTTTAAAATTAATTAGTTACCATTTTAGTATAATCTATTTTTGCAGGGCTTGATCAGATCACTTCCTTATCCGGTTTCAAAACACAGCTCCACAAATAGCAGTGCCATCGAGCACAAGGAAGGGAAGCGAGTGGCAGCACAACACAGCGGTTCCCCAGGCAGTTGTCCTCTCAACCTCTGTAAGCCACAACTTTGGCACAGCAAAGCAAAGAGGTCTAAGTAGCAGCATGAGAGAAACTGTCTCTTCTCACAGCCATTCCTGAGGCAATATTTTTATCCTCCATTCCTTCCTTCAATTCACCTCAAAATTTGAACAGTAACCCCCTACCCGGGCCCCACTTCTTGCATGGAAGGACACAACCCCAGAGCCCAAGCAGCGGCTCAGTCTAATCTCTCCCCTGCTCCACAGGGCATGTCCCACTCCCTACTTACAGGCCTGGCTTCCCGGGGAGGAAACCTATCACCTGAGAATCCTCCCTGGCAACCCAGACCATTTCTTTCCCAAAGGATGCATGGAAGGATGGAAAGCCAAGCAGCTTCCAGCAGCTTTGTCCCAACAGGCCCAGAAACACGCTCTGCCTGCAGAGTTACCAACCAACAGATCTGGCATCGGGAGACAGGAACAATTTTTGCTGAAGAAGGGCTCTTCCGTTCCGTCACAGAGGAGGAGAGAGACAGGGCTTCCCTAGTCAGCACAGCCTGTCCCACCTGAGTTCCACAGGCTGCAACCCTCCCTCACAGCACTGGCATTGCTCCTCCCCAACTACAGTGCCAGAATATCTTACTACAGAGTCCCTATTAAACAGAAGAATACAGCAGCATTACCAAACTCAAATTCAAGTTTTGCTGTTGTTTATTTTGCTGCTTGAAGGTTTCATGCCCCTCTTACCTCCTGCTCCCCTTGTGGCATTTCACTGACAGAACGCTGACGTGTGAGAAGCTGCTAAAAACACTGACACAAATCTAAAATGGCAAGACTCTGTTTCCAAAATAACACACTGGAAACAAAACAAATCTAATGATCACCTTTAGTAACTTCAATGGGTAGACTTGAACGGTTACATCAAAACAAATCAGAAAACTGATTTCTGAATTAACTTGAACCATCACCAATGCTATTTAAACAATTTTTGACAATGTTTTGCATGGAACAGTTTTTGTTCACTCCTTTTCTCCTACCATTTACTTGTCAAGTTCAGTTAGAAATTCTTGTACTAATGTTTTTTAATCATTAAATCCCTTACATGCTGCTTTCAAATCTGCTACAACTAGAACAAGTAAAACCACCTATTAAATATAGCATAACACATCCAGGGGAAAAAGGCCCAACAACCAGAAACCAAAATCATCAGAGGCTTTCCCCACCCTGCTAACAGCATGGCTGGTTGGTTTGCAAACAGGTTGTTGTTCCCTCCTGTCCTACCTGAGAAGGACAAACTACACTGACTGGCCATGAAAATTCATCTTTCTAGCTAAATTCCATCGGTTTTTACATGTTTTAATCAAAAGGCAGGTAATACATCTGTTAGAGCTTCTAGTCACCAACTCAAATTCAGCCCAAACATTAGTAGCATTAGCTGGCATTCAAACCAATTTCAGAGACATACAATGCAGCACAGAAAAGGCTGTCTCTTAAGAAAATGCAAAACAAAATTAACAGCAGGTAAAACCCAATGGCTCAGAGCTTCTGCCCCTGCAACAAGGACCTTCATTAGAAAAAGAAGTCCAGCACGACAGAATGATCACAAACTTGGAGATCTAAGTCCTGACTTCTACATCTAGGTCTAGTATTGACCTCACCCATTACAAGGTTTTTTCCTCTAAGCTGTTTTACATGCAAAGCAGTGAAACATGTTTTCTATCTATGCTTCATTGTTTCAGTACTTCAAATATCCTCAATACCTTGGCACGTTTTGATCTGGATTATTTCACCGCAGTGAGGCACTGAAGGTCAGCAGTGCCTGAAAATATAGGCTCTAGAATTATCTGATAGCTGGTACAATCTCTGAGTTTACCCAGAAAATCTTTTAAAAACATACACATGCATTTATGGAAAGCTAGATGGGCCACATATAAAAAGACAGGGAAGCAATTATAATTAAGTGTAAAAGCACTAGATATGCAACTACTACTACCACCTCTACCACTAAAACCCAGCAGCATTAATTACACTATTTAGACTGATTTTTTTTTACATGGAAATACACAAGCATTATGCAGAAAAGTCATCAAGTGATAATGGAACTGACAGCCTGGGAAGAAAGTACAGCGTATTCTATAGAAGCACAAATACTACTACATTTTCCTTGTATGTTTCAACAGAAAGAAGACAAAAGATGTACTGCAAGCCATTCATCCAAAGCATAAAGAGAATTCGGTTTATTTTATAGCTACAAAGCATGATAAAGCATTCTCTCTCAACATCCTTTACGCAACAGGTAATGAGTGATTTACGGCATCATCAGTAAAAGGGATTAATTCATGAGGTCACAGCACGTGAACAAGGTTGTGATTATAGTAAGCAGACTTGCATCTGGAAAATAAGCCAGTTTATTATTTCAAAATGTCAGAAGTCAAGTGTAAAGCTTCCTGCACAATTAACTGATGAATGCTGTAGATTTCTTCTTAATTTGAGGGTATGATGTGTACAGATTTGTGATTTATTTTATAAAAAAGATTCAGCAAACCATATGCACACGTATGTATAAATATGTATAATTACACACTATTAGAGGTAACAAATCTTTAACTTTTCACTAGAAAACTAAAAATAGCAAAATGTGTATGTTTCCCTTTTTTTCCTGACACAAGACTTGCAATTTAGAAATGTGGACATTTTTTATTTATATTTAGTAAGAAATATTGGTAAGTGAAACTTTGTATCTTGTTTCCAACAAAACTGCTTGCACAATATAAAGTTCAAAATTCTTGGCAATAAAAATGTTCCCAATTTCAAAACCTCTACAGAAAATCCATTTAAAAAAAAAGCACTGAAACCATCTAACGAAAAATAGAATTGATGTCATTTCAATTTGCTTTGGCATTTTCAACTTTTGTTCGACTTGTAAATTGAGCTCTGCAAGATTTGATTCTGTTTCTTATTTCTCTGCCTGTTCTTTCCAAGAACAGTACTGTCACCAATTTCCTGACAAAGTAAACACAATTTGCTCACCTGACTTCTTCCTGACCCCAAACTTTGGTAAACTTATTTCCTCCCTTTCAGATCTTTTTTCTTGTATACTCTTTGTTGTATACTCTTGTTACCACAAAGGTTCCACGTATTGTTCTTCGAGGAAGGCAGTTTGTAGAACAGACTTCTACAAATATTAGCAATACCATGTTACCAAATATCAACTGCTTTTGCTAGAAATGAATGCATAAATATTTAATTATGTTCATACTTCTACGGTGACACAGTTTTCTACACACAATACTTAATGAGATGTATCCCATGAATTAATGTGTTCGAAAGGTGATAAGCAAAATGCTAGAGAAGGCCAAAATCAGCAGATGTGTAGCAAACATAAAATCACATGTCCTGCCACAGAGAAAACACATGGTGCATTAATGTCGACAGAATGTAAGGACATACTTTACTGTTTTGCCTGGCTGTGGCAGAAAAACATTGATGTAGCATTTTTTCAGAAGCATAGTATGATCGTAGCAAGCTCACAGGGACCAAAAATGTGACTTTTGAGTGGATTTAACCAATCTCTTATTCCTGTTTTAGAGCAGCAGGATTGTGACTTATAGAATCATAGACTAGAATCAAGGCTCAAGGAAGAGACTTTCAAGATCATCAAGTCCAAATGTCAACCCAGCACTACCACTGTAACCACTAAACTGTATCACCAGGATATAGGAACATATAAAGCTTTTGAAGATTGCTATCTAAACAGACTTTTCATCAACAAAAAAAAATCACATTTTCCAAGCTTTTTCATGAGGAGGAAAACTGAATGCAAGACTAAATAATTCATAATTCAAGAAACTGAGTTATTCTCATAGTTAACCAAAAGAAATTCTTGTGCTGATACTTGACACACGAATGCTTATTTTGGCCACAGGCTCTCTGAGCAAGGGCCTGTCAGAGGTAACTGACATACAACAGCAGGCTGGCAAAACAAACATCCATCAGGGACAATTGCTGGTCAACACACAGGTGCTACTCATCTTTCCTGTCATGAGAACAATTAAAGCACTGGTGAGACTGTATTTTTCCATACAGAGGAAAATGGGAGGGGGGAAAACCAACACGCAAAACTGCAACTCTTCCACCTTGGTTAACAAGAGAGAATATTCTGTCAAGACTGTCGTACAGTCTGTAGGGATTGGGGGATGAAAAAGAACAGAAGGATTTCAAGACAGAAAACACAAAGTATGAGATGAGACAGTTACCAAGCAAGGATGAGAAACTTTAGTCTTTATCAGTAACAACTTCAAGCACTGAAACAACGTCAACAGTAACAAGAATTCAGCCGTCGATTGTAATTCTCACACTGAGGTCCATCTTTGGTACTGATTTAACTTTCAAATTTGTTCGAGACAGCAGCCAGGCCAAGAGAGAGAGACAGGCATCAGTACTCTCAGCATTACATTAACAAACATTCATGTACCTGCCTCCTAGGTTGGTGTAAGCAACCAGGTTCTCTTCAAAGAAAAAAAACAGTACAAGAGTCAGACAGATGGCTGTGGCATTCATATCCCGTTCTAATCACTTCCAGCAAGAGAAGCTTGCACCAAAACACCAGATTGTAACCTGGTGAGAATGAAATACTGATGGAAACATCCTGTCAAAGAGCGTTTATCATATCTCAAAACCACAATAACCAAGTCCACCAGAACTTGTCAGTCATTCTCAGCAGAGAACTGACGTCAACAGGGAATGCTAGAGAGAGCAATGGATCTCAGTTTTCACATCTCTCCCTGCTTGGGAACTGAATTCACTAATTCTTCTATGTGAGAAAAAAAGAGCCAGAGACAATCCTGGAACTGAGCTTTGAAACCCAGGTATTGCCAAGGGAAATGTTAAAACCACAAAACTGCAGTGTCAGGTAACAGTGTCACATCCATCACTGGGGCTTCAGAAGAGATGCAAGGGCTTAGCTCTTCCGAAATCTGAACAGAGCCCAGGGTGTTATTTTTGTGGTTTTACTTAACTCAAAACAGAAGTAAATTCTATCACAATTGAATTAAATTGAATCAACAAATGTGTTGGTTTGTCTGGCACATTTTCAAAATCACAGTTTTGAAGACAGACTTTGGTTGCTGTGTGCACTTTACTATTACTGATGACTATTCGTGCCAAACCTTACCCAGGCCAGTCGCATTGACCATAATTTGAAGCGAAGATAACAAATCAATTTTATTAATAAAGTTTTATTAATTTAAGAACAAAACCAGTATTTTCACATATTACATCAGTCAACTCTTACCAGTTGGGCAGCACTGTATCTCACACAAGGGATATTTAAACCACTCCAAATAATGAGTTCACATTCATATTCTCTGACTTTAATCAATTACCAAAGGAAAGCTTATGAATTGACTTATGCCACTTAGAGGGGGAAAATGAGAGGGGGAAAAGGCAAACAAGTCGGTCCACCCAAGGAAAAGACAAACTAAGATTTATAGCTGTGCTCTGACATACCAAATCCAGGTATTTAGATTGGTACAGTCATATGGAAGAAATAGAACAAGATGACAGCTCTGTGCTTCACTCATTTTAAGTATTTGCAAAGATACAGCCAGAGCCTGGATAATTGTTCACTTCCTACAAAAACACTATTTTCAATTCTAATGGGCAATGAATTTTGGAATGGAATAATAAAAACTACGCTGAAGTACCGAATTTGTTCCACCACAAATCCAGAATTCTTCCATTTTAAAAAAGTTGTAATGTTCCAGCAAAGCAAAGTTTTACTGAAACAGATTGGGGCTGTGCCATTTATCCCTTAGCAAGGGCCAAGCAATTTTATCTTCACAACCAAAATTTCTAAGTTGGAGTTATTTAATGGATGAAAATGTAATACACTCCCAGAGTAATAAAGATTCCACAGCATTTCCTACTTCCTATCAGTCAAACAAACTAAAACACGGTGCATGTGGATTTTAGCTCAGGCTTTGCCTATTTATAAGATAACATTAAGCTAGTTCAAAGAATCATTTAAAAAACAAAGCAAAACCCAGTAAAACAAAAATAGGCAATTATGCCCACGGTACTTGATAAAATGTAAGATCTCAAGCAGTATCTTGTTTACTTTTCAGTCAGCAAAATCCACTGCAACGAGGAGAAAGGGGAAGTGGGCTTAAACACATCAGCACAACTGCCTCTTCAGTTATAGTATCAACATGACTATAAATTCCCCAGTTACAATTTTTAAAAATCTGTTATGCTATGCAACTTATCTTCAAAGTAGTATGCTTGCAACACATAATTATCAAATAAAGCTTTCAAATAGGTTCTGTCGAAAATTTTGCTTAAAATAATACAAGAAAGAGAGATGATTTCCACCAGAACGCTTACTGATAATGCAAATCCTGCCGAGAGCGCCCTGAGGTTAACTGAGCTCTGCCGAGATTCTACGGACGGTACCAGGGGTTACGAGCATCTGCTGAAAGCACAGCACAGCCGGCCCACAGCGCCCTGCCCTGCCCCGCTCCGCCAGCGTTCCCGAGGGGAACGGGCTGTCCCCGCTCGGACCGGCAGGGCGGGAGCCGTCAGTGCCGCCCTCCGCGCATCAGGAAATAGCTGGGAGTTATTCCTAACGCTCGGCCAGCAACTTTCCACGCTGCACGCAGAAACCGACATTAAAAAAAAAAACACAACACCCCTCCGCCCCCCAACACTGTTTCAAACCCTATGAGGATCCGGTATTTCTCAGGAAAGGAAGGAGGGAAAAGGCACCACCGCCGCCGGCAGTCCCAGCACCGCGGCCGGCTCTCGGACACTTCGCGGCGGGGACGAGCAGGACATAATTTCTGACCTATTTTCGGCGCTGCCTCGGAGCGATAAA
>VZRJ01013153.1:642856-669714 GCA_013397565.1 Ptilonorhynchus violaceus | reverse complement strand
GCCTCGCTTCTGCCGCGGCCGCCAGCCTTGCCTGCCCGGTGCCCGCTGCGCCGGCCCGGGCACGGAGCAGCCCGCGGGAGAAAGGCTCCCCGGGATCGTGGGGGGCAGCGGAGGGGCGGCCCGAGCTGTGAAGCACCTGCCAGAGGGTGCAGGACTGGAGATAATGAGCCTCTATGGGGAAAAAGTTCTCATTTGTGGAGTAAGACTTTTTATCAGTACGAGATACCAAAATAGAACCAAATTGGCTGTAAGCGGCACTAATAAAACCGATAGTCTTTAACATCGAGGAGGAGGGATGCTGGATACTACTGTCTCGTTAACAAGTGTGACGTGGAGCTTGAAAATTAGTTGGTTCAGAGAACTACTGCAAACAATGATTGTTTATCTGAAGAAAAATCCTATTCCTCTTCTATCTACTTGCCTTTATCTGAAAAAAAAAAAATCTTGGATGTGAAGAAAGCTTGCATAAAGATGGTTTTTCGGACTCCCAATGTGGGCTTCCCATCTCAATGCCAAACCTAAGCCTGTAGCTGTTTTGCAGAGAGAGGAATTACAAAGCAGAGAATTTGTTTGTAGTTAAAGGGGTCTTTCAGTCCAGTCAGGTGGACAGCAATGTTAAATTTTATGTTGGTTTTTGCATAGGATTCTTTCAATAATTTTGTAACCAATTGATTTAGCATCCAGACATGCAAACAGAAAATTGAGTGTGAGGTCAGGGAGCCAGATTGATGCTAGGTTGGGATAAATGACACAAGGATGAGAAGCTGATTGCCATGGAGTACCAAAATCAGCTTTGTGAGACATCCTTGTGAGTTCTCAGCACCTTTTGTTTCTGTGAAATCTGATTGAGATTGTACTGCTGGCAGAAATTTACTGCCGGTTGAACTCATGGCTATTTGGAAATTTAATTTTTGTGAAAGGCGTCTCACTTCATGGGAAATTAATGATTTAAATGAAACTTGCATCTGATTTATCAGGAGCATGTGAGTGTCTTAAGGCTTTTTTAAAAGGCAGTTTTGAAAGCATCAATGGCTTATTTGGGATAGGCTGCTTCATGGTCCTGCAGAGTCAGCTCTGACAACCAAAAAAGTATGGGAGCCGTTTGTGCATGCCTGATGAAAGGGCTCACCAGGCCTGAACACAACACGCCTCAAACCTGCCTCAGAAATACAGCAGCTTTGTACTGAAAGATGCTCAGCAAAAGATAGTGCCTATGGATCTCAAGAGCTAGATTTTGTTCAAGATGTTCTGGTTGCTGAAGAGTCCAGAAGCCAGCCTGACAATTTGGATGGGCTTTTATATATTTGCACAGATAAATACCTGTCTGGCTCATAGTTTTTGTTATTTTATCTCTCCTTAACCTTGACTGGACTTTTGCTATTAGGAGAATGTGTCTTGCGGGCTTCTTTCCCATTAGATGGAGGAAGCATTTCTTGGCAACTGTCATGTCCACTGATATGAGCAGAAAACTGGCAGCTTGTTCCCATAAATGGCAAAGCTCCCATTAGACAAATCTAATTTCCTCCCTTACCAAAATCCGCTTGTGAAGATGTATCATCAATCAGCCCAGTTGCCAACCATTCCCCTCTTTTGCATGTGGCAGTGAATACTAAGGATGGGGTCCACTGACATCCCACATACATCCCGTGTGCTTTCTGGTGCCTCCCTGTTTGTCCATGTAAGGAGGAATGATCTGACAGCCTTCTGAATGAAGATAACCTTGGGGAACAGCAGCTTCCTCAGTCTCTGTGCAAAGCTGCCTTTGTTTCCAAGAGATTTTTAAAGTTTGGGTGCTGTATGTAAAAACTGCCACAAAAAGGGCATCCTGTTCAGCGCTGGATGCACTGATAAGCATTGCTTATTAGAGATACCTCTCATGAAGTTATGGCTTACTATCACTAATAACTAACACAAGGAAGCCTGGAAGTAATTGATTGCTTAGGTATGATGTAGGAGACCTTAGAAACCACTTCTGCAATTCCAGTTCTGATGGAGCTGTCTTTTCCATGTGAAATGAATTTAAATCCTTAGCTCATACTGCTGGGCTGAGCATTTTTGCTAGTGCAGAATTTTGTTAAAAAAAATAGATTATTGATTTATGGGTATGTCTGCCAGCTTCAATACAGCACTACTACTGATCTGTATCCTCTAGCTAGCATCAAATTCATGCAGACTAGGAAACAAAAGCTGTGTAGCCACCAGCAGCTGAACTGAGAAGCCGGAGTGGGAACCCAGATGCAAAGCCACATGAAAGCAACAGCATGGCTTCCAGTTTCAGAGCCAGCCTGACCAGTAATAATCTGGGGATCTTCCTGTACTGCCGCTTTGTGTAGTATAGACAAGCTTCTACTGTGGGAGAAGAATAATGTGGCAGAGGGCTAGTGATGCAGAGTTGAACCACCAGTCTTGGAAAATTCTGTGAGGCTCAATCCTGATTCCTGGGAGGAAAAAATACAATAGATATTCTGGCAAGGACGCTTGGTAACAGTGTGCACAAGTGGTTTGTGTATCAGGAGGCCATTCAAGAAGAGTGTGGAGTAAGTGAACAGTTTTTCTGAGAAGTTCATATGGGTGGACAAAGAGAAAGCTTGAATCTCAGAAAAATATACAGAGGAGAAAACATCGGGCATAGAATAGGATGATAAAGATTGCCAGATTTGGAGTGAACATTATATCACAGGGATGGTTCATGTATTACTGTGTCTAGGAGTAAGTATGAGTGGAACAATGATTTCTGTCAGAGAAGCAGCTGTTGATTGTGCTTGTTTGCTATCAAAATATGGAAAAATGCTGAATGAACGTTCAACTGATTGCTCAATAAAAATAAAATTCTAGACAACTGCCAGATTTGGCTGTGTGCCCTAAATGAATATCCAGATATAGGATACACAGCACTAAGCATGTTCATTTTTGGATAACAGATTTGTGTGAAACATCCTCTGCAATGGCTTTCATCATAAGAAAACATAGAAACTAATTACATTTAGAGAACATTTTGATAACTGTGTGTCGAAAACAGGCAATGAGAAGATGCTTCTGTGTACTGCAAGGGATTGCAAAGTTCTCATTAGAATATATAATTACAAAATCATAATTAAACTAGTATGCTACTAAAATAGAAAGCATTACAATTACAATGTTTTTTTTTTGCTTTAAATAATTTGGTCCAAACAATCTAAAGTAGCTTTTTAACTTTATTACATAATAAATGGATGCAATATTTATAGGATTCACAGAAGATTGATTAAAAGCTACTGTTCCTCATATGACAAATAATGATAGGTTTTTTGTCATTTGGGAATTGCAAAGCAAAAGTGGTGAAGAATCACAAAATCACATATAGAGAATAAACGAGTGATATAAAAATATGGCAATAGAATTTAAGAGGTCAGCCTCCACTTGTCAGCAGAAGCTTTCTAAAGGCTGCTTAAGATGGGGTACTCAGTACTTCAACTTACATGGCGTTAGGTTGATGCAAAAATAAGGAACTGGGTTTTTTAACATACAGCATGCTAACAGTGATATAGGGAAAGCTTCATACCACTGCTGTAGTCAGTGGTTTCAGACACAGCCACAGGAATTTAGGTTTAGATGCCCTGACTTTAAGTAAGGGACCTTATTCAGGAAGTGTCTAAGTGATTAAATGAATGGACACAGATTAGGTGTTGAAAGCGTGCAAGTAAAGATGGGAACAGAATTAATGCAAGGAGATCAGTTATTGAGAAGTTGTAGTTGTAGAGGGGGAAGAAATGATCCAAAGGTGGAAGTACATTCAAAAGGAAAAAGGGAAGCAGAGAACCCACTAGAAGACTGCAAAGTAGGCTTGCAGAAAAAAATAAGATGTAAAATACAGCATGTTAGTTACCCTTGTGAAAAAAAGAAGAAACAAGGATATGAAGAAATGTAGTCCCTAGGATGTTGGAACAAAACACTGATAGTCTGTTATAAATGATGGGAAAGACAGATTCTGCAGAGAAAACTGCATTTGGGTTTGCTTTTCTTTACATGAGAAAGAACTGCAAGCATCAAGGGCACAGCATGCGTTATATTAGTGTTCATCAAATGAAAGGCAGCGAGGGAAGGGGATGTAAAAAAATAATTCTTAGTCTCTTAGCTAGGATTTAAGAAAGTAATCTACTTGAAGATTTGTTTAAAAACTGTAGTGCCAAGAGAAGCTACAGGAAATACATTTGCATTAACTGTCATTGCTGTTTAGCAAGTTACCATGTATAAAACCTAAATATCTCAATGCAATAATACTTAATAATCATGTCAACATCTAACAATTTCAATTCTCGCCCTTTTTGGAAAGGCATCAATAGGAATTAATTACACCTTCACCAGTGCAACAGCAATACTTTGTGAGCAAGTTCTAGGCAGTGATGAGAGCAAAAGTGCCTTCTTTGCAGGGTATGGGTGCACTCTTCTATGGAGTCCCTGAAAATAGTTTTCTCCATGTTTTTTCCTTGCCCTGTCATGGGAGGGATGACGCTTTGTGTCTCTGGCCCCAGCTGCATCCACACTGAAATTTCCCCCTCCTCTCAATGACACCTAGGGCCTGGTCCTGCTAACACCCAGCAGTGGTCAGATCACATGTCAAGTGATTTCCGCCTTGGAGCTTTCTGCCCTGGCTGTTGAAAGGATATTCCATAGCCTAGCAGATCCAATCTTAATAGTAAGTATTTTCTTATACTGAAATTGCATTTTGCTTTATCTTAGGTTTCACTAAACATTAACAGTTCTCTTATTATGCTGTGCATTGAGTGCCATAGATCACAGAATCAGAGAATCGTCAAGATTGGAAAAAGCCTCTAAAAGCATCAAGTCCAGCCATTAACCCAGCACTGCCATGTTCACTACTAAACCATGTCCCCAAGTGCCACATCTACACATCTTTTGAACACTTCCGGGGATGGTGTTTCCACCACTTCTCTGGGCAGCCTGCTTCCCTGGATAGCATCACAGACTGATGTTCCCACCAAAAATCTCTATTTATCATGCTGAGCTTCACAAGTTTAGTATTACCAGCTCTTCCTGTAAGATAACTTCACTTGGTAACTGGTGGTTTCTGAATTCATTCCAATTTTCTGTAGAATTCATATGGAGGAAAACACAGTATTCAAAGTATAAACTGGCTGGTGCCAGACCACTGCGTGTACTGATGGGTCAGTCTGAGTATTCAAGTCAAATGCCCCACAACATTTTAATTCGTGTTTTGGCAATATCAAATGAGATCTCCACAAACAATTTTATATCCAATACCAACTCCATGATATCTTGGAGTGTTTTCTCTCTTGTGTTATTTGTCTGCATTTTTTTGAGGTCAGTGGTAGTTTATTTTTACCAGTCATATACCTAATTTCTCTGGAGCTATGCTTTGTCTCTGCTGAATTTTTTTACACAATTTGGATATAATTTCTAAGATTAATTAATGTATTGTTTGATTTTGCTTCTGAAATACAAATGAAAATTGTTAAGACCAAACCTAAAAACAACAGTTAAAATATTCAACTAGATGCTTTTTCCACACTTTCTATGTTGCTATTTATCATTGTCTTTTGAGTACAGAATCTTTTCCGATCTTCTGTTTGATTACGTAGTATAAGATTTACCGTTGTTTTATTTTAAATGAAAGTATATCCTTCTGAGAGCTGGGAAGCACAACAATACAATAAATCCATACGGATTTATTCTGCAGCATGTGACTGATGGTTGAAATGAGCTCTCAGCTCTCACAATAAGCTTGAAAAGAGGAGAGAGAGAAGTGTGGTGTAACAAGACTGAAGGAAAGACAAGAAAAACCTTATGGAATTCAAGCATGTTTTGCTCACTCCTTTGCTCTTTTTTGTTTGTCAAGGACATACAGTCGTGTATGCCCTGAGGCCAGAGCTTGAAGACCATGACTCCTGTACTGATTTGTTATAGGACTGGTGCAAGAGATCCCCTCCATTGTGACTGCAATCAGACAAAAAAAAAAACCAAACCAAGACCTTGCGGAGATTTGAAGGTGAATTAAAGCATAGGCCTCAGTTATTTACTCAGTCTCCTGAAAATGCACCTCTGTTATTGGAAATGTTTTAAAAGCTTTGTGTATCTCTGGTGTCAGTCAACAATGAAGTTTCTAAAGCATGGGAATACAAAAATATGTAATGTAGATAATCTCAAATCTATGATATTGTTGGTTTTCAAATATGTTAGTAGGAGGTTTTATTACAAACAGCTGTGTGTTGTTTTTTATTTAAATTGTAGTTGTTTATATTTATTTAGATTGTGAAATTCACTAAGACATCCTGATGGTTTTTCATTGATTTTTTGCAAAGCTTCTGTCAAGTTTACAACCTCAACTGTTAAAAAAATGCATCCTTGCAGAATTTAAATCATATTGCACAATTTTGGTACTTCCAGGTCATTTGTTTAAACCTACCACAGCTGTACCTATATTTTGGATTAAAAAAAATGCTGTCTTGAAAGAGAAACAATTGCTTAAATAGGAACACCTGAAATGCTGACATTTTAAGATCCTAATGATCATAACAATTTGAAGAGTACGAAAATGGAAATACAGAGGTGGAACGCCATCCTGAAACAGCAAAGTCCAAAGAGACATCTTGTTTTTCTAATATCAGGCAAGCATTTGAACAGACTCAGTGGAAATCAAAGGCTTTTGCAATAAAATACTGTCTTTTTCAGAGTTAATATGTGAGAAATAATATTCTGCAGGTCTCTGGCCTTTGCGTAGCATTAAATGCCATTCCAAGGTGAAAACAAAGTTGCATCTGATGGCAAATACTTTCATCATTACTACAGACAGTCTGCTTCCAAATTTCTCTAACTGTTGAAGTCATCTCATCTCCACTGTGAGTCTGAAAGTGTTTTAGGTTTTAATTGCCCTGGAGAAAAGTGAGTATAAGTTTTGGGAAAAAAGTTGATGTTGTGTTGGGGTAGGCTACCTTGTATCTCCAACAGAACATTAATTCGATTTTCTCTTCAGCTACCTCACATAAAGCTGGTTCAGGTATCTGCCGAAGTGGAAAGTTGTAAGACTCATTTTATGAGGAAAGATGAGCAAAAACATCAGAAATTCTGCTCACAACCAAAAGTCATACAAATACTGCCATTTACAAATAGAGGGAAAAAAACCTGTTTTTCAGGTTATTGTTCAATTTTATGCTACTGTATTACTTCAGCCAGTTCTGACACAAAATTAATTTTGCAACTCACTAATAAAATGAAGGAAAGGTCCTTGTCATCTACCATGTCTGCTACAAAATATTTTTTTAATTATTATTTTATTATAAGTCTCACATTGCCTGGGATTTGAAATGCTTAATTTCTGCTCTAAACTTATAAAAATAGGCGGGAAATCATGAGACCCGAAAGCTGAGACACCTACAAAGCACGTGAAACTCATCCATTAATTCATTGGTTTTTTAACTGCCAGATCTTTCAGATTATTGAAGTGGTACTTTGGGAAAAATAGTATATTTTTTCAGGTAAACAAAAGGGTTCCAGTCAAGATTATGGCTTTTACTACTGTCTGGTCAAGACAGTAAGAGGCAATACCTTGGCTCTCCCCATCCCACTACCTATCCAGAACAGCAGGGGCAGAAGCAGGTGTCTCTCTTTACTGCTGGTAGAAATCCAAAGCTAGCTGCCGTCACATCTGAGAGAATAGTCTGCATTAACAGAGCTTTTCCTGAATGCCTGCAAAGATACCTTACCATTGTGTACACAAGCCAGACACCAAAAAAGCTTATCCTGTCACTGCTAAATCAAATTAACTGTTGCTAAAATGAGATCAAAATGGTGTTTTTACACAAGCTGTTGTACATCCATCCTGTGCACTGGTATAGGGACCCAGGAATAATATCATGCAACTACTTAGCTGCAAAATGACCCTGAGATACAACTTGGGACCAAAGAGAGAAAGAAAACATGTTTTTAATTCAAAGTACAACATGGAATTGTCCAGTATTAGGTCTACACTCCTCGGGCTTATCATGGTTAAGATAGCTGAACGTGAGTGCAAGAATTGGGTAAAGAGGATGCAAAGTATGAGAAGATCAATAGGCACATAGGTACAGCTATACTACTTACTGATGTGTGGTGCAGAGAGCTGTGAGCTAGTACTGATGGGACTAATTCACTGTGCTCTGAGTTAACATGAATGCGTCACCCTCAGGAATGCTGCCAACAGATCTGCCTTTAGAAACCAATACAGTCTCAGCAACCTGGACCAGGCCACAGGCTCTACAGTGCTGTGAGCAACAAGCCTCATTTAAGGATGGGTATGTGTTCAAAACTGGAATCTCTGCAAAGATACGTCCCAACCTCCCCTTCCCTGCAGCCCACCATACAGGCTGATCAGATCATTCTTAGTTCAAATTATCTTTTCCTCACTTTGGACAAGGAAGAATGTAAGTGAGTTTGAGGTAGAAAACTGATCATTGCCATGGGGTATGATAGGCTCGCCTATATTTCTTTTGCACAAAGAACGTGAAATTTGTGGGTGGGTTTTGTTGTGCAATCCTTTGCTTCTGCAGCAGTGCTACAGGCCAGCTTTGCTCAGCCTTTATTCCTTGCTGTTATTCTGCTGAGAACGATGGGAAAAACCTTCCTTCAAACTAGCAGCAGACAGTGATTTAATGCAATAGTATATATCTAGTTATATGACAAGGGATGGGAAGGTTTTGCCTGCACAGGTGGGTGGCTTCCTTTCTTCAGGAAGATCTTTCCTCCATGCTCATATCTGAACATCACAGTATTTATGAAGTTGCAGCCTATTGAAAAGGATTTTAAACACTGCTCTTCCTGCTGAGACCCTGTCATTACATTCATATATATATTTGAAAGACAATTTACAGATAACTAATAATCAACCTTTCAGTTGCTTTCCTGTGAAAAACAATTCTATTACAAAATTTCACAATATGCAAAATGTCTCAGAGATTCAGGTAGCAGGATGGATTCTTTTTTTAGATAAAAGTCATTACTTCTTGGTTATGGCTGTGTACTGCAAGGAGCAAATTACATTATACGTTACAAAACTCTATTTTCCCCTATCACATTCATGTGCAACAGGATTTATTCCTTCAACGATAGTGTTATTTTTCAAAGAATAAGGTCAAAATAACGTAAAACTAGGATGTGACGAAGTTATACACAACATTTTAATCATTTTTTGCCACAGTCAGACAGCTATTTTGCTCACATTGGATGTGTGCAAAAATGCTGAATTTAAATACAAGGCAAGTGCACCAGTGAACTATAACATCACTGAATGAATTTCAACATTTTACTGATAAGACTGGGAATTTAAATACATACAGGTGTTCCTTATCATCTTTGCTGAGACAAACAATGCACCCTTGACAGCCTTGACTATTTGGTGCCTGCAAACCTGTTTCTTTGTTCACAAAGATATTGTGAAGAGGAAAACATGCCCAGTATCCAAACAAGAAAGCAAATAGCCCCATTTTCTTGTCAGTTGTCCAGGATCGCATTCCAGCACGGTACTCTGAGCACCATTATGCTGCCACTCGTCCTGCTGGCACATGTCAGGACAAGGCGTCTGCAATCAAGACAGCAGATGGTTCCTTGGGTTGCCTAAAATCAGGGTTGGCATGACACATCATTTATGATACTGCAAAGAAAGAACAAAATATTGGCATGAACCTAATAACAGACCTCTGAATATTGAATGCATCCTGTATTCCATGAATCCCTCCACACAGAACAGTAGCCACTGAGTTTCTGAAGGTTTTTTCTATTATTGTGCTTGCTCGTTTCTTATCTGGTGAAACATATGCATTCAGTCCACAACCCATCCATTAAACCCAATTAAAGACAACTGTTTGGGGAATATTTCAAGTTTTGACTACACTGGTGAACAGCACAGCATGAGCTGCCTTGAAAACATCTGTGACTGCTGGGCCAGCGATTGAATTGCCAACACTCAATTCTTGGCCAATTCATTTCATTCTGTTTTGCCAGGCTCCAGAGTGAAAGCAACACAATTCTGAGCAGTGATGGCACAATGGTTAAACCCCCTGAAAGCTTCAGTATTTGCAGAAATTTCGTGACACTACTGCTGCTTGTATGTCATTTTCACTGCGATTATTTCCAAAAGAAAGGAGTGAAACAGAGAAGAATACAAACCTTCAGCATGCCTTCCCTGCCATGTCAGCTTGAGTTGTTCTGGGAAATGTTTCCAAGTCTTAGACTGTTTCATATTTTAATGCTCACTATACATTGGCTGAGATCATTCCACAGAGCAATGAGCGATGATACCAAGGGTTAGAGAACATGCACTCTCTCAGCTGAATTGCTTGTTACAGCCAAATGCAGATGCAGAGTGCGGATATCAATCACTGCACCTACATTAATGATGTGATGCTTCTGCAGTGGATCAGGTCTCCATGCCTTAAATAATATGCAATTAGTATTAAATGACTCCTAGCATGCATTTTCAGTTAAATTCTGAGGGGGAGGCCAGTTATCAGAACCTCACTCAGATACAGCACAAGAATGTCTTCTGAGGAAGGAAGGGAGAAAGGAACAAAGGAAGGAAGGAAGGAGAGGGAGGGAATGGGAAAAGGTTTTCAGTTACTTTCTCTTCAGAGCTGATGCCCTCTCTAGTCCTAATGTGTAAGGTCCTCTTCAGTTTGGAATGAGGTGATCAAGAACACAAGGTTTACAAGACAAAGGAAAACACATTCCAATATACATGACCTGAAATCATTAGCAGAGATTTCATTCTTCTGTAAGGTGTTTCCTCTCTCCTGCCTCTGTCACCTGTTCAATTCATCTTTTGATATCTGCTCCTTGTAAATGAACCGAATACTGTGGTTTCTTCCATGCCTATGAAAAATTTATCTCGTGGATCCTATACCTCTCAGCCTCTTTATTGCCTGTTATATATGGAAATGTTTAGGAAGGTAACAAGAAACCCCTTGTTTTCCTCCTGAAATGCATGTTCTTCAAATTGCCAGTACTGAACTTTAAAAAATGCCGAGGTTTTACCAAAATAAGCTATTGTGTGCTATATTAACTTTTTACCCCAGGTTTGGAACCTTTAGAAATCACTTCTACCAGCTCACATCTGTAACACAAAAGCCACAAAAATTATGTACTGCAAGTAGAAGGTGAGACTGGCATGACTTCATGAGCAAAACGACCAGGTAAGACAGGACAAAAAGATCAGGAAAGGTACCAGTAAAGATGAGAGTGAAAATGGCAGTAGTGCCAGCTAGAGCACCATGACATTTCACACAGGGAAACCGAGTCAGTGAAATACACACACAAGTGTGGTGTACACAAGTACACCAGTTACTTAATTCTTCACCTCTGATGCCATGTCATCGTGTGTAAATGTGGATGCACACCTAGATGCATGCAGCAAGTGTTTCAGCGGACTTTTAAAAAAATTTGCCTTTGACCTTTTGCTGATTTCAGCTGGGGTAGAATTAACTTTCTCTGTAGTGTATGGTATGAGGCTGCGTTTTGGATTTGTGCTGAACATAGGGTTGATACTACAGAGATGTTTTTGATATTGCTGGGCAGGGCCCAGCATACAGAGCCAAGTCCTTTTCTGCTTTTCATATTGCCACACTGGTGAGAAAGTTGGGGCTACATGGAAGGTTGGGAGGACGCAGCTGGGACAGGTGACATAAACTGACCAAAGGGATATTCCAGACCATGTGACATTATGCTCACTATATAAAACAGAGGGAAGGAGGAGTAAGGGGGGGGACATTTGCAGTGATGGCGTTTGTCTTACCAAGTCATCGTTTCATGTGGTGGGGCCTTGCTCTCCTGGAGATGGCTGAACACCTGTCTGCCCATGGGAAGCACTGAATTAATTCCTCGCTTTGCTTTACTTGTGTATGCAGCTTTTGCTTTCCCTATTAAACTGTCTTTATCTCAACCTACGAGTTTTCTCATTTTCTCAGAAATGCTGGTTGATATACAGCACCTTTGAGACCCCATCCAAGTAGTAAATTTGACATTTGAGCTCAGACAGACACAGTAATTAATTCTGGGATGTGGCAGCACCTGCTCTAGATTTTTCTTTTAATTTTAATTGCTTTGTTTTTTTTCTTTGGTGTTTATTTTTTTATTTTTTGAACAACAGATTCTGCTTTGTCATTTGCAAAGCAGCAACTGGAAACATGACTCTACCCATTTTCTTATCTTCTCTGGGCTCTGACTGCATTTAAATTATCAACCGTGTTCTAATATTTGGTTCACCTGGTTTGAAGGACAGGTGTCTGTCAAGGAAGGTAGGAAACCTTCCTTGAATACTGGATGACCCCCCTCCCTCCTCTGAATTACTATACCTTTGANAGGGGAAGGGGGGGGGTCGCCCCCAGTGCGAACCCGCGAGGCAGCAGCCCGGCTCCACCAACCTCGGCAGCGGGCAGCGCAGGCAGGCAGGGTTGACTACCTGGGTGATACCATGGACCTCGGTATCACCCACTGGTAGACCAGCAGAAGGCGGGAACAGCAGAGACGAGCAGCTCCGGGCGGCGATTGGTTACAGCGTAATTCTGTACCCTGTGCCGCCACGGGACCCTCAGAGATGTCACAGTGTATCTGTGCTCTGGAGTGAGCGGGCGGAGACGTTGCAGTGTACCAGTGTTCCCGGAGTGAAACCGGCACTCGCTGCAGACACAACCGTCCTCACCGAACGCAGAGCAGAGAGAGCGAAGCAAACCCGGTCTCCACCCACCTCTCGCCCAAGTCTCGGGCAGTTCTCTCGCAATGCTCCAGCCTCTGGGGAAACAACCCCCTTGCCAGTATTTCAAGGTCTTTGTTTTTCTTTAATTGGGGAAATTGTCCTTGCTTCTGGGCTGAGCAATTGATCCCTTTTGTCCTTAAGTATCGTCCATTCTGGGTGATTAGCGTGGAATGTGGTTGGACAGATAACTCCCTTTGTTCTTAAGTATCGCCCATCAATTCCCAGCCAGCCCCTCCCCACCTCCACAGCCTCCCTGGTACATGAGGGAAAGGAAGCAAATTTTCATTTTTTCTAACCCATAACAAATATGCTGTGGTAGTGCAGCACCAGCCTCTTGCAATGGAAGACAGATGAATGTGGAACCAGCTTGTTGGAGACAGAGACTGAGCACATCTGTTGTCTGCTTGACATAGTGTTCAGTATAACAATAGGAAATATTTAAATTGCAATAATTTACTATGATGTGTCTAAACAGTACTGGAAAACAGCTCATTAGTTTTCCACCTCTCATAACATGAGGCATGGTACTGTGGTGAGGTGCTCTGCACTGGCATTTCCAAGTTCTCTGCCTTGGACTCAGATGGCATGCACCACAGTAAAACTTGAATCCTTGATCTAGTGAGATCTTGTGGGCATGAGGCAAGTGAGGCATGACTTAAAGAGTTGGAAGATGCTCAATGTACTTACTTTAGACAATTTATTAATTTTTATAATTTGCTGCATAATATATTAGACATGATATTTTTAAGGAAATGAGTGCAGTATTTCTCCTCTATCATGTCCATCCTTGCAGGAACAAGTTACAGTGACAGGAAATATGGTGTTACAGTCACTTTTTTCCCCCCTAATTTCCCAGGAAATAGAAACTATTTGCTAATATTAACCAGTAAACAGTGAAATTAATAGAATACAGTCTGTTTCTAATCTGATAGGAAACTATTTTTGAAAATTGTCTATTCAGGCTCAATAACAGCTTCTGACAGTCCACTCTGTAGTACCAAATGGAATTGTATTATTATAGAATCATAGAATTGTATGAGTTGGAAGGGACCTTAAAGATCATCTAGTTCCAACCCTTCTACCACTGGCAGGGACACCTTCCACTAGACCAGGTTGTTCAAAGTCCCATCCAATCTGGCCTTGAACACTTTCAGGGATGGAGCATCCACAACTTCTCTGGGCAACCTGTTCCAGTGCCTCACCACTCTCACAGGAAAGAATTTCTTCCTAATATCTAATCCAAACCTACACTCTTTCACTTTAAAGCCATTCCCCATTGTCTTATTAGTACATGCCCGTACGAAAAGTCCCTGTCCATCTCTCTTGTAGGTCCCCTTTAGGTACTGGAAAGATGCTATGAAGTCTCCTGGAACCTTGTCTCCTCCAGACTGATTATTATGTTGAAGATATTACCCCAAACAAAGTATTTGTTGCAACCGAATCCAATGTTGATATTTCCTCTGTGCTGTCAGCAGGCCGCAGCCCTATTTCCCTGTTTGCTGAGCAAGCCTAGACAGGTGAAAGCAAAAGCAACTAATTTGGATCCAGCATGGTTAGGCATCTGGTGCAGAACTCAGAGCATGTTAGGATTTGTGCTCTGCTCTTCATATTGAGAGCTAGATCCCACTGAGCTCTTGCACAATGTTGTCAGGGTTGGTATGACCAAAGCGTTTTATGTCTGGATGGGAACATCATCACTGAAAGGTGTAATTTAGCCAAAGTATAACCTGCCCACACTAAACCCTGAAGACTACATAAAAGCTTAGCTGTGGGCATGTATCCTTTCCAAAACCTCTCCGTGTAAGACATTGCTATGCCCTGTAGCAATAGCTCCCATGAAGACCTCTCATCCGCAGTGACATGTATTAATTAAGTAATACATTATTAGCATTGCATCTTTTTATTAGTCCAGACAATGTGGTGACTTAAAACTGTTAGCCTCTCTATTCAAACAGTCATTGCTGAGCTGGACCTTCTGAGGGAAATGTGAGGAGGATTCTTTGTGGCTCAGCAGCAGTGGGAGCAAGCACAGAGGGCAGGCACAGTGCAGATGAGTCCAAAAAAGGGCATCATGCACATCCATAGCCAGTAGGAGTTTAAAAATCCCAGCTGATCTAGTATGACACAGTTTAATGTAAGTGTAGTTTTACACAATAAATAATTAATTCCATATGCTTCCTACTTCATGTTCTTTTCTTTGCCCTGGCTAAATCATGTCCCACTTTAAAAAGCAAACAGAGTAAAGCTAAATGTCAGAAGAGTTTATTTCCAGATGAGTGATACACTTATTAACAAGCAAGTAATCAAACCATCAGATAATATACAATTCAGAGCATACCTTTGACATTTTGACTCAGAGTATAAAAAGTGCAATTGAATCAAAGCATTTGCCTAATAGAGTTCTTGCTTCAAAATTCTGGATGGCTAAGGTTAACTTGTAATGGTTTCATTAATAATTTTTTAAATTACACTTGATCACTGCTATCTGTTTCTGCAGAAAATCGTTAATGCTCTTCAGTGAAACTGGCTATCTACCACAATGATTATCTTATTAATAAAACTTTTAATGGAAATTTGTATGTGTTATAAATTTCAGAGGCACAAATATATAAGGTATCTTAGAGATAATATATAGAGCCATTTTAAGCACCTCTAGATGTTAAATAGCCTCGAGTATATTTTACTCTCAAGACAAACATAGGATTTTTTGTTTCAGGTCCAGAAGCACAATTTTTATCTCCTTTATGCAGAGAAGTCACAAAATATAAATCACTGAGAAATAAATGTGATTGGTAACATGCTTTGTCTTCACCAATGTCCCGGTTTGAAAGACAGGTGACTGTCAAGGAAGGTGGGAGCCTTCCTTGGATAGAGGATGACTCCCCCTCCCTCCTCTGAATTACTATACCTTTGAAATTATAGGGCTCTCAGGCAAAGATGTGGTAAAAAGAATAACAGTTCTTTACTAGGAATATATATATCTATATATATAAAATACAGATAAACAGCAACAATAGGAGAACAGACAAACCCCATAACAGTCCTTTGTCTGTCGTTGGGCGATTCTCTGTTGGGGCAGAGGGGCTGCAGTGACTCCCCCGCGGCTGCAGGGGGCGCTGTGGGGCGAGCGCGGCGACCTCTCCACGTGGCAATGGCGGCTCCAGCGAGCGGGAGAGGGGAGATCACTCCCGGTGCAAACCCATGGGGCAGCAGCCCGGCTCAGCACCAACCTCGGCAGCGGGCAGCGGGCAGCAAGCAGCGCAGGCAGGCAGAGTTGACTGGGGAGCCATGGACCTCGGTATCACCCACCAAGGGGCCAGCAGAAGGCAGCAACAGCAGAGACGAGCAGACCCCGGCACTGACCCACGTGGAGCAGAAACCCAGGCTGGCGGCAGAGACGGCAGAGGTGAGCAGCTGTGGGTGGTGACAGTTCCAGTGTAACACTGCACCCTGTGCCACGGCGGGACACTTGAGGAGACGTCACAGTGTATCCGTCCTCTGGAGCAAGCGGGCGAGGACATTGCAGTGTAGTGGTGTTCCTGGAGCAAACAGGCACGCACTGCAGACACGACCCCTCCGGTTGCAGACACGACTGTGCTCACCGAATGCCGAACGGAGAAGAGAGCAAGCCCGGCCTCCACCCACCTCTCGCCAAAGCCTCGGGAAGTCCCCCTTCATCGCTCGCGATAATAAGCTGCAGCCTCTGGGGAAACAAGCCCCCTGCCACATTCCCAGCACAGGCAATCTCTTTTGTCCTCAAGTATCGCCCATTCTGGGTGATTAGCGAGGAATGCAGGGTGGATAGGCAACTTTCTTTGTTCTCAGGTATCACCCATTAGTTCCCGGCCAGCCCCTCCCCGCCTACACACACATCTCCGTGCTAGATAGGAAAAAGAAAAGAAAAAAAAGAAAAATTTTATTTGTCCAACCCATAACAACCAATCATAAACATTAAATTAAATTGCAAAGCTTCTGTAACATTCATGTAATTCAGATTTCACAATTATACATTGTCTTAAAATGTCAGAATGATAATACAGTCCAATGGATTTAAATACCCATTTCAGTTTCTCCTCTCCATATCCCCAGTTTTATTTTTCTATCATCTGGCATTTGAACAAATTGGAGCACTACAAAAGTACGTCAGAAAAAATATGTCGCTCATGTATAATTATTCTTGTGCAGTATTGCTGTAAGCTATGGCTCCAGTTGGTCACTGAAGTCATATATCAAACTCATTAATCCAGCATTTTAAAGTAAAATTGTTCAATAAGACAGTTGGTTTTGAAATTGTGAGCTGGTATTTTCCTTCAAAACTAGAGTCACAGCAACCTAGTATAGATGGTTTAATCTTACTCTCTTGAGTAGTCTGGGTATGTTCAATCTTCCTGATATTTCTCAAGGGAAGTTTCTCAAGGAAATTTTATTGTAAATCTGAGTGGACTGATGGGGAATGGAAAACAATAATAGAAAAAAAAATGTCTATGAGACACGATAATTTGAGAAAGTGAAGATATTTCACTAATTTTCAAATGCTTTAAAATGCCACCATTTCAAAATAGGTATGCCTAGAAACTACAATTAAACAAAACCAAAACATGATTAAACCTGCAGCAGAGTCGAGCCTTTGCCTACAATACTCTTTAGAACAGTTTCATAGTCTTACAATGACTGAAACCTGATTTTTCCATAGGAAGAATACGCCATCACTAGACAGGTAAGTACCATGGCTCTTTGTACCTCACTGTCTTTTTATGCTGGCAGCTCCTGTCTTAGCTCCTGCATTATCTTAGTCCACTCATCTACCTTTTCAGAGTTTTATCTCTGAAAAAAGAATTTCTGAAAAAAGAATCATAAACTCAGACTTAGGAATCCTATGGGACCAGGATAGGATTATTTGTTGAAAATTATTCAGGGTCTGCAGTATGTTACTATTGTAGTTACAAGAACAGAATTAATAATTGAGGCTGGTGACCAGGAAGCTGTGAGTAAACATTTGAAATGGACTTGGGCCGAGGTTCGTGTCACTGATCAATGTGCTGTTCATCACACCAGGGTAAAGCTGCCATTGCTGATGCTGTGCTCAGATACTGCAGTAATTACTATGCCACAGATAAGTTGCTTGACAGAATAAACAAGGTGTGAAGACACATTAGGTCCCTTTTTGATGAGTATAGTTGGCATTGCTTGTTAAAGGGAAAGCAGAACGTCCTTACTGAAAAAGGAAACAAGGCATATTGTTTTGAACCTTCCTCTAATGAAAGTTCAGTGAAAGACATTGGTTTTTTCCCCCATGTTTTCCCTTGCTCTCTATTAACATGTATTCCAATAAGGATGTGGATAATACAGTATAAATCTCTCATCAGAAAAGAAAATTATTTTAGCTGAAGCATCACCTAGATGTTGATGCTGTGTTTGATCCATGTCTTGATTCAGCACTTTTGGGGAAGAACTCCATTACATTAAAGGGACACACAAACTCTGACACCACTAATAGCAGCCTGAAGAGGATTCTGAGGACCCTAAAGGAGGATGTGTGATGTTGGCATGAGGTAGCATTGGTGTGGAGGCCAGTAGGTCAAGGAAAAGCAGAGAAGTCTATCTGCTCTGCAGTGCTGACATAGTGCTATACATGATACAACAGTCCAGAATTCAGCTTGTAATTTAATGACCTCCCTGACCATTTTGAATGGTGTTAGGAACCACTGCTATACCTTCCAAGCATAGGTAGCCTAAAGCTATTTCAGCTCTCTGATGCATGCTCAATTGTCAAGTTCTTTATTATGCCAGTGGGTACACAATACAGATTGTCTTCTATTTGTCTGAGGGAAAAAAAGGGATCTAAATTTAAAGCAGACTGGCTATATTTCAATTACAGGCAGATTTCTTTTCAGCTGAAGCAAATCACTCTTCTTGACATGCCATCAGAGTCACGGATGACTGACCTTCAGGCTACAGTGCAAAGGATGCCTATTGTATTGAGCAGCCTATTGACTAGTTATGGATTTTTGCCTTGGTTTTGTTTTTGCCAACAGCATATCTAATTTGGATTTTAATCTTTTTATTCAGTACCCAGCTGCCTTAACAGTCTACTTGAAGAACTAACATATGAAATATATATATTTTATGTCTGTTGTTTGTAATTAATCATCAGTGATTATGATGTGTAATTATCTAGCCCATTTAATTCAGTATCAGTAATAGATGTATATTAAAGTTACTTCAGCCATCTGCATATCTTTCCTGCCAACTGCTATTCAGAGACCAGCTTTTGAAGGCATTTTTGAGCAGAGAAAGATGGCCATCTGCTAATCTTGACCATGTACATATTTTAAGATTTGTTGATTTGATTATATAATGGAATTGTAAATAGGGAACCTGATAAATGCAGTTGAAGACTGTTATCATTTTGTTGATCAATAACTATTTAAGTAATTTCTTACTATTTTCCCTTTCTAAATCTTGAAGATTTCCCATTTCTTGTTTAAACATTTTTGAAGATTCTGAAACTGTTTACTATCCAAGGCAGGCTATTTTAGAAAGAGTATACTGTACTCTGGTAAAGGACAGCAATTATTCCTCTGTTTATTAATCCAATCCTTGAAACAGTACTATTTTCAGTTAAAAAAAATATTTATGTGTTTATGGCTAAAAGTATATTTTCACACTATTTTCATTACCCATATAAGTAGTGGTAACCAGCCAGCATGTAAGGAGTTCACTTTGAAGTCTATTAGATGTCATTACTCATCTTTAGACTCCACCTTCCTCCTGAGCCTTGAAAGAGTCCACGTGAGTAAGGATCTGGCTTCACAGCATGTAAAAAGTGTAGCGGGAACAATATGTAATATCCTCTACCATTTCCATCCACTGTCTGAACATCGTAGGAAAAAAGCAGATCTCTTCTGTCAGATGATGCAAATTCAGTTAAACCTCTTTTTCTTCAAAACAATACTAATCTGACCCTTTACAATTTCTTCTTCTCACTGTGAATCCTTTCAGTCTTGTCCTTAAAATCTCTCACTGTTCAGGCAAGACCTACAACTTTTATTCATGGAAAACTCTGTATAAAGGGATCTGGTGCAGCCTATAATGGATTCCCAGCCTGCTGTATTAGTTTTGATTTGGTTTTACATTAAACTGATTTATTTATTTGTTCACTTACTGGAATCTGAACTTCAGTTTTGAAGTTGAATTTTCACTACAGTGAATGCAGTGGGCCTTTCTCCCGGCTATATGTTCTGATTAAATGTGGACTTTACACAGAAATATCTGGCTATTTCCACCTACTAGAAAAAGCCAGAAGTAAATGCATAAATGAAGTTTTCTTGTAGCTCATTTATAAATGTAATGAAAATTAGTTTCTTTCAAATAACTTATTCATACTTGTGGAAAGAAAAATACAGAAAACATTCCTAACGAAAGAACTGTTTTGAAAATTAAGAGTTAACAAGATCATAAATAATTTAAAAATGTTTGTGCAAAGTGATTCTGTATTTCTGAATTAATATTAAGAAAAATCTTATCGGTAGCTATCACAGATATTTTAATACCTGAAATATCATTCAATAACCAAAGAAATTACTTTTCATTTTTTTTAATGTTTTAATGAAACGTGTTAATCAACGGTTAATAAAATCCATATATTGCAAGAGTCACAATATAATGCTAGTATTTTTAATAAAGGAAAAGATAGAAAGTAAGACAAAGCTCTCATCTCAAAACACTTTTTTGTTTACTTTTTTTTTTACACATAAGATGGGAATGTGAAATATTTTCCCTAATGTTTGAAATTATTTTCTAGCTAAATTGACCTTATCAAGCAGCTAGAATTCTGCCAAGTCAAGATTCTGCCCCAATCCCTCCCAATTCTCTGAGCAAACCTGGGTCTGGTACTTAATCATGGATTTATTCAGAATTCTTTCATCTCCATTTCACTCATAAGCTAAATAAAGGGCAACAGAGAAAGATGAAGTCATCACCTGAAAAGTCTTTACCAAAAAGGCTGCTTACTCCTTCCAAGAGTTATGAACTACAGCTGCTGTGAGAGATTTACTGTGTCTGTTTAATGTAATCATGTGTCACCGTGGTTTGGTCTTACTGTGCACGTGTAAAGACATGTATAGACTACTAGGATTAGTGATTCAAACACAGGTTTTCATGGATGATCATGCACACTAATTGTAACTATTTATCCCTTGCATGGAAACATTGTGCTCTACTATATTCACTTTTTTTTTCCTTTATTTTTTGGCCTACAATTAAATGCTGTAAACTTGTAAGCTAGTTGCTTTCCACAAGTTTATTTATAAAGTATGCAAAACACCAATAAAAAGATACAACAAAAATGTGCTTGGGCGTAAAGGTTTGGACTGTTAACGGTACACAGTTGTTTTTTCTTTCCAGTGTGTTACAGTTTCAATGTTTTCCTTTCATTGGCTTTGACTAATCTTTTTATAGTGAAACATACATGGAGCTGCCGATGCAATCTTAAACAGCATGTGACAAGCAACAAACAGCCCGTCTAATTTTAACCTTTTCTGCCTGTATACATGTTTTTTGTCCTCGTAGCATTAGAATTGCTCATCTGCCTGCAGCTGAGACCTAAACTACGCACTGCAGTAACATAAGTATGTAAGAAAGCACATCCAGTTTTTAAAGAAAAACTGAAACAGTTTGGATATGGGGGCAAAAACAGACTTAATAAAGCCTTCATGGAAGTCTACAGCATGGTTAGACAACTGAATTATCATTCTGTGTGTTGTTCCTCCTACTGAGAGCATTTAAAGGGAGATTTGATTTCTGATGATATTTCTGTTCCAAATTCTGATATTCGTATTTCTGTTGGTCTCTGCTCTTCAGCACAAATATTCTATCTGTTCTATGAGACTACCTAAAATCATAGGTACAATGCAATGTGAAGAAAAACAAGGGATCCCCTTGGCAGTGTTGCCGTGTTTTCTGGAAGATGCATTTAAAGGAAAATCAAGAAAGAGGGAATAGAATTAATCTGAAGGGTGTAAAAGGGAAGTGAAACACTGAAGAAAGGACATCATTTTATGAGAAATATTTATACTGGAAACAGTGTCTTCTAGTTGCCGCAGTTGTTCTCTGAATGTCAAATTATGCAAGAAAGTCAAGACTAAGAACCAAAACTAGCTTTTTTAATATTAAAAAAAAGAGCATAGTCTGGACATGAAAACTACTGGTGTCTGAGAAATCAGAGGTTAGAGCCACAGAAGAACTTTTCATAATGAAACTTTTAATAATATTTGATGCAAGATAAAGTCTTGATTCTAGCAAACATCTTCTGCACCTGCACACTGGACTGGGACTTAGATGGAAAGACTACTAGCAGGTGGATCCAAACAGTTTTAGGTAACGAGAAGCCCAGTTTACTCCATAAAAAATAACAGCTATAGGTGCCCCAGGAATTGTTGTGGAAAAACAGACATACCCAAAGACTTTAGGACAAATAAAAGCATTGGTGGGGATTACCTACTCCTTGATTTTAATTTTCCAAATTCTGCATTAGCCCCACTTTCAGCCTGTTTGTACTTACGTAGATCCTAAAAACAGGATTGAAAGAACCCAGCAAGCTAAGAAAGAGGCCGTCTTGACTGGGCAGCACAGGTATCAAGACTTAGGAAAAAAACACTGTCACTGCTTTGGAGAGACTCTCAGATGAGTCCTGCATTAAGACAGGTTGAGGACAGACTCTTGTGAGGCTTATTGAGTTTTACGTGTGGAGCACCACAGGGGATTGTATGAAGATCTTTAGGACAGAAATCTAGGCACCCATGGATACTAGCAGAAAAGTTAGTCTTTTGGGCAGAAAACACACTGAAGCAAAGAGAGGGTTCAGATGGTGTTGTTGAGTGAGTTTTCATTTAAGACATCTAAAAGCCCTTTGTGTTTCAGAGTCAAATCCCTGTTCTTTTATTGCTCTGTGCTTCATGTAGTCATTGCAAGTTTTTTAAATGGCTTATTAATTTCTAGCAGTGTCTTGAAGCCAAAACAGCTGGTTCTTATAAATCAAAATTAGTATAAAATTGAAAGAACACTCTTAGGTCAAGAAACTGATTTACTTGTTTGCATACTTTAAACTACAGGGATACATTATGACTCTGATGGATATGCTTATTTTAATATTGTAGGCTGCCTTGTAAAAACAACAAACCAAAACCCAAACCACTTCTTCACTACCACTAGAACAGCCTGGAGCTTTTAAGACAGGAGGATTTTTTTTGTATTCACGGGCACATTAATGTTCCCCTCACTATATTTGGTTTCATTGTATTAACAGCTCAGAAGCATTTCTAAAGGTGCAGAAAAAAGAAAGAAGCCAGCTAGTGTTTCAGAGAAATCATCAGTATAAAAGTTAACAAGTCTAATAACAGTTGAAAGTAGTTTCAGGTTCATATTTTGCCTATTGGGTGTGGTACTACAGCAATTTAAACTGACCTCAGGTTTGGGCTGTTGCATTCCTACTCTCCTCTCCCAATGCCTTAGATAGCCTTCACCCCACACCTGCAGTGCTGGCTCCTTCTGCTTCCGTGGCAAGCTCATCCCAGGAATAAATGACCATGGAATGACTCTTACTAAATAAAAAGCAAATAGTTTTCTATTGGTTCTTTATACAAACCACCCATGTCCAATGAGTGGTTTGCCAGGGCAGCAGGGACTGGGACAAAAGCCCTGAGCAGCCAAGGCTGATGGTCGCTTAAACTGGCTTGAAAAAAACATGCTGTCTGCTTTAGCAGTTCTCAGATTTTACACTGTCATTTGGGACCTGCTGCAGAGGTGATCCACGTTATCATCCACAAGCTGGTGAGAACCCTGGTTTTTGTAATGCCTGGTGGTGCTGAAGCAAATGGAGTTAGCTACTCATGTCAAAATTGAGCAAGTGTCAGCTTGATCTGGCCTCACTAGGGAAAAAAAGTCAGTTAAATACTGTCAACTGCATTGAAGCATATGCAAAAAAAAGGAGACTTCTTTCACTCATCTTCTTCACAGTCAGAAATCTGATATGGTATACACAACCATGTGTAAAATTTTCAAGGTCACTTGTGCCCTTTTTTCTTATTTATCAGCTTAAAAGGTACATTCTGATTACCAAAGAAAATGTGTCCAGTTTCATTTTCTTATTGGAAATCATATGTTCTGTTTCTTTTAAAGGAGTTAATGTAACACCCATCTAAAGAATGTCTGCATTTTTCATGAAGACTTTCATGGTCCGGTGAAACAAACACATAAAATTTCTGGGGAGAACCAGAGCTCTCTAAAATACTCTCCTCAGGCACCAAGGAGTACTTAGATAAATTTCTCAGTTACCTACATGCTGTTTATCATTATCAACCACATGTGAACAGTTAAGTGAAAATCCAGTAATCTCCAAAAGTGTGGCATAGATGGAAACAACCACCACAAGCACAAGAAGCATCAGAGGTGAGTATAAGCATATGAACACTTTACAAAGGGCCTTGTCCAGTAGGATAGACCAGAAGCAATGATCCTTCTAGAAAATGATGGCACCATATCTGCAACTTTGTGTCTTGTCTTTGTATCTTTGACAAGGAAATATTTTTACTTGCACCGGAGTGCAGTACCCACTAAGTTAGTTGCAGAATTGAGAGAGATGACAAACTGGTTTGTTTGGAAGCTTCAAGTCAGTGGAACTCTCCTGCAAAAGAGTCGGGAAAAGGGACCCTTAAGAAAATGTGTGCAGCCAGCTAGCAGAGAGAAGCTGGCACTACTGGAAATTTAAGGCATCCTAGAAAAGAAAGAATTTCAATTGACTTTGAGCAGATTTTGAGTCCATAACTTGCTTTAACAATATGAGTTGTAGAAAATACTGCTATTCTCACTCAGCATTGGAGTCAGACTCTGGTTGCTACCTTCTCTGTACCTCGACAATGTTAGTGAATGGCCAGCACCAAAACTACAGCAGAATTTTAAATGCTTTATGCAGCACCCTAACACCAATAGCCAGGGATTAAGGGATTATTTTTATTTTCTTATTTTGTTTAATAATTGACTTGTGTAGTGAAGAGTGTAATTTTATGGAATTCTTTATAAACTTATTTCCTGATAAATAACTGATGAGTATCAAGATTATATCTCTGGGTGAATTCAGTCAATGTGCAAATCAGTCTGCAAGGTAAACTTGGCCCTTGGCTCTACTGCCAAAGGGCACAGCACCATCCCAGCCAAGATGCTTCACACCATCCTCACTCTTTCAACCGGATGAGCTAATTGTGCATGTCATCATTCTGGCACTTTTTGGGATCAGCAGCTTTACTGTTCATGCATGTTCTTGGTCCTGCACAGACACAGAAGGATCAGCCTTCCCTGGAAATGTCTGGCTCTTTGAGCAATGTGAAGCACCACTGAATCCAAGGTGAAAGTCAGATGAGGGTTTTAGGAAGCAAGGATTGTTGCACTTCAGAGTAGCAGCAGAACCAAATGCCCAGCATGTGCTGGTGCAGGTTGAGACCCCAGGCACTTTGGCTTCATGTGGCATCCTGGTATCTGCTTTTCATTTGCACCACCTCCTTCCCAGGTGACACAGACAAGGTGCCAATGTCCTCTTGTCAAGCTCCACTGAGCAACATCAGCACAAGCTTTACTGGTCAGACCCTGGGAAGTTACAGATAAAAGGCTCCTACTTCAATACTTGGAAGAAGAAATGGAGTATTAATCCCGCAAGAAGGAGAAGGAGGCTAGAAATCCACCTGACTTCTACTTCATGCATCTTCAGGAAATCCAGATTCCTGCTGAGTGTATATACATGAATATTTATCTCGAGTTTCATAACGTGAATGCAGATCCACTTTCTGCTCCCAAAAGCATATGCTCTTTGGCATTGTTTAGGATCATGATTTCTGGAAAATAATTGTAGCATTGAACCTTCATGTCCTTGGCTCCTCTAGGAGAATCCACAGCTTGGGCTGATGTTCCCCATCTGTGTGCGTAGTGAGTGATGAGATCTGGGATGCAAACCTATAAGAAAGTAGAGAAAGATGTGGGTGAACATAGCTTACAGTTTTGGTAGCCTCAGTAATCATAAATACAATATGTATCTAACACTCCAGAAAGAATTGCTTCATAAATTTCTTAAGAGCACATAGGAAAATTCTTGTCCTTATTGGTGTGTCTCAGATACCCACCACAGCTGATAAACACATACATTTTCTTTTTTTATTTTTTAGATTTTCATTTCAAAGACTCAGCCATTAATACATCTGATGATGATCCATTTCTAGCTCTGTGTTTTACACATCTCTGATCTTTACCAAAGCACATCCAGGGGTGAAAGACTGGATCTACCAATATTCATCTGCTAAACAGTTAATATTTATGTCGCAAGACCTGCAACAGAAATCCAAATGAGGCATCTTTAGGCTGACTGGCAGTGATCCGCTGTTGATACAAGCATAGGGGATTCAGAAGACTGACTGCTACATCCATATGTCTTTTAGCTCTGGCACAGACTCGCAGCTACAAGCTTACCTTGTAAAAGTATCTGGGTTTTGTAACATTTTGCAACCCACATATCCTATGTACCTTTTAAAGAAATTACATCTGACACATTCATAAATTGCTGTCGGTCTTGGGAGTGGGGTGGTTAGGCTAAATAGCTTTCTTTACACCTTCAGGACTGCCAGGGTTAGGGTCGATGTGACACAGCAGAACCAAAGCAGCATGCAAGTCTGGCCATGGGCGCTCGGATGGGAGAGACAGTTTCTTTGTCATTCTCTCATCTCAAAGGTGGGGTAGTTCCAAACAGAAGCACTGAGTCACCACACATCATTTATGAAAAATTAATCCTCCCAGTTGCCGTCCTTACCTGATTGCTACCTGTGTAGTTTTCACAGTGACACATCCTCCTCCTGCTCAGCCTGTGAGATGTGAGGAGGTGATGGAAGGCAGAATGCATGGCAAAAGAATTTTAGAGTTCATAAGGTAAAAAACCTTCATGCCATAAACACAGACAATAAGAGAGCTGAAAGATAATTATGTGTTATCTCATGATTCATATGATCTGGTTTCTATGGATTTTTCCAATCCTTGTAAGAAAATGCTTTGCAATTTCTCTTTTTTTTTTTTTTTTTTTTTT